>OZJO01007127.1:0-38592 GCA_900406225.1 Acrobeloides nanus
TTCAGCTACAATTTAAAAAAGACCGCATAGAAATTCGTTAGAGGGGGTGCGAGAACAACTAAAAACATTGATGTTGCATACCAAAATGAACGCTTTGTACATGATATAGTTTAAAATCTTACATCAGCCATAACAGCTTGTATAACTTTTAAAGTTAATGTTGGTACATAGACGCCTCCATAACTTTCTCCAGTTATATAAAATTCTCGATCCTTATATTCTGGAAAACGACCAATAAATAGAATAAGCGATTCCAGATTTTCTTGTGCTGTCTAAATTTTAAAATTGAATTAATTCTGAAGTATTTGCGCTATACCCATTCATCGTTGTATGTGCTATTCCCTTGGAGTCTTGAGTCAGCATACGAAAAGCCGATGTTTCTAGGTGATTCTAAGAAAAGGACATTTGCTATCTAAATTTTAGAGATAAAAGTAGAATTTAAGGTAGCGTAAACTTTATTCCAAGAGAAAACATTTTCAAACAAAGTTTGTCCATCGGTATTTGGGTGGAACGGACCAAGTTCTTCAAAAAATCCAACTAAAGAACTACAACCAGGACCTCCATTTAACCATAAAACTAGTGGATCTTTAGCTGGGTCATGTTGTGATTCTATCAACCTATAATAAGTTTAAACTTTTGAGCTTTTATGTTTCGTGTCAATTGTTAGTAAGAGTTTTAAGGTTACATCATTTTTTATTTAATCCAATCCTTTTTTCAGTTCTTTGGACTTTGTAAAACAGTTTTACCATAAAAATTTTCAAAATGGGATTGTCTGCAAGAGTCAAGTAGTAATCTAATATTTAATGACTTAAGCGGATTAGTAAATTTTTGGCAGTCTAATGTCCTTTCTTTAAATATCATCAAAAGGAGTGTACTTGGAAAGAATTTTTTATGATAAAGTAAAAGGAAACTTAAAAGATTAAGGAATCGAAAATCGTATCCCTAAGAAAATCAGTTTAGTTTTACACAAAGATTCATCAAACCAGACACATATCGAGAATACAGGGCAGGGCTGACAAAAACGCACTGCCATGCCATACACCTTTGATGCACTTTTATAAAGTTCATCAAAGGTGAAAGTATGGTAAAAATGAACTTTGTGCAAAACTCATGAAAAGTGGTTGTTATGACTCGAGAAGTAACAAAAAATTATCATAGGTCGGCAATGGGGAGAGTTTCCCTCCTGACTCACGCACTCATAGGCCCAAAATTGAAGGGACCACCTCATTTCGGCTTCGGTTTTCAGAAACTCTAGTAGGATATAGTAAAAACGTAGTTTCAACTTTTGAAAATACAACTTCTACAGTAAAGGTGAGATTAAGGGTCAGTACGGTTTTGGTGAACTACGTTTTTACCGCATTTTCAATAAATACGTACAATTTCTCCACCACTCGAGTAATTACCATAACTTTTTATGCTTTTTTACACAAAGTACACTTTTATCGCACTAGAAAAAATAACTTTGCCGTATTCGCCGAATTTGAACGTGGCGATTATGTTTTTAGGTAGCCCTGATCCAGGAACGGTTTTTTTCAAAATTTCATATTTCAGTGCATAAAACCTTTCATATGCCTATGGCCATGTCACTGACAGAAGTACTCCCCCTCAAGTCTATCAGATTTATGACAGAAGTCTATCAGATGAGCAACGATCAGTTGGTGACATTGTCAGTTGGTGACATAAAATTTCTACCAGGGCTTAGGCTTAAGCATAGGCCTAAGTCTAGGCTTAAGCCTAGGCCTAAGCATTAGCCTAAACCTAAGTCTAGGCTTAAGCCTAGGCCTAAGCCTAAGCCTAGGTTTAGGCTTAGGCCTAAGCCTAAGTCTAGACCTAAATCTAGGTCTAAGCCTAAGCCTAGGCCTAGATCTTGGTAGAGATTTTATGTCACCAACTGACAATTTCTATTGTCAGTTGGTGACAAAGATTTATGTCACCAACTATGTCTCTAGACTACAGTGGTTGACCGTTAATGGGATAGTCTAACTGGTATCGGGAAGAATGGTTATTACTTAAACTGTTCCAGATGTTAAATTAAAATATCCACTATATTGTTCAAAGCCGGGATCAAATGTTAATCCTGGTAATATCCCATTGATTCTATCTTGATCTTTTGTCTGACCCCATACATAACTGATAGAAAATATCAATACTACGCTAATTACTAGCCGCAACATTTCACAGCTATTTGCTAAGTAAACTTGGCACCTTTTTACAATACTCGGATTCCAGGTTATTCAATTAGCTGCTGGTGTCTACACTAAACTGCAGACAGCAGCCTTAATGATATAATAATAAGAATTAGGAGTGTCCATTGCAATGGGCTGATGAAATGATGATAATAATTAATCCTCTATAATCTAGGGAGTAGCTATGCCAATGAATAATATTCATATCAATGATGTTTGCCTTTTCACAATGTTAAAAAATATTGGTGAATAAACCGCATGTACATGGTCTCCCAGCTATGTAGTTAAGGGACATTCATAAATTACGTTCCAAAATAGGGGGGATCTGGTAAAAAGTTACGTAATTTGGTACTGGTCGGCATTAAGGGCCCCAAAGGACAGGGATTTTTTTCGAAAAAATTTTTTTCTCATTTTTTTTCTAAAAATGACGTTTTTAGGGGTAATTTTAAACGAGGAATCCGAAAAACGCATTTTCGAAGCCTGAAAACGCTTCCTTCACCCTGATTCAGGGCATTAAGGTGTGTATTGAGCGAAAATTGTTGAAAATTCGGTTTTTGCATAGGATAAAATGTGGTTGTGTTCGGCTTACCCCTTAGCCAACGAATGGTAGGGAAGCGTTTTCAGGCTTCGGAAATGCGTTTTTCGGATTCCCCGCTTAAAATTACCCCTAAAAACGTCATTTTTAGAAAAAAGATTAGAAAAAATTTTTTTCGAAAAAAATCCCTGTCCTTTGGGGCCCTTAATGCCGATCAGTACCCGTAATTTTATGTAAGGGTTTTTCGTAAAAAAATGGCCTCAAATTTCAAAAATTTTAAATATTTTTTAATTAAAAATTTTAATATTTTTCAAAATTCGCAAAATGTTTTTGTTAAAAATTTATGAATTTTTAAGGGGGGGTAAAATTACGGTACGGTAGCGAAAAAAAATTTTTTTGAATTTTTGCAAAAAATGACCCTACTACCCCTAATTTTATGCGAAAAATCGATTGCGCGCATTTCCGAAGTTTGAAAATGCTTTCCTGACCCTGAATCAGGGAAATAAAAATGTGTATTAAAGCAAAAATATGAAAATTTTAGATTTCATATTTTCGCTTCAATACACACCCTTATTTCCCTGATTCAGGGTCAGGAAAGCATTTTCAAACTTCGGAAATGCGCGCAATCGATTTTTCGCATAAAATTAGGGGTAGTAGGGTCATTTTTTGCGAAAATTCAAAAAAATTTTTTTCGCTACCAACGTACCGTAATTTTACCTCCCTCCTTTTTTAAAATATAACAAATTTATATATATAAAATTATAAATTTTTAATTGAGGGGTGGGTAAATCAAAAAGTTACGTTCCAAGGAGGGAGGGAGTAGCCAAAAAAGTTACGGTTTGGAATTTGGGGGGGGGAATCGCGATTTTTTGGAACGTAATTTATGGATGGCCCCTTACACCAATGATTTGACATTATCTTCAAATCCCTGTCGAAGTTTTCGATGCGGTCTTTTTTAAAAATTAGATAGGCTAAATTACATCAATCGAGATGACTTTTGCCAAAAAATAAAAGTTTCTAATATTTTATTCTTGCCTTACAATATTTGTTTTTAGTGAAAAACACCCTTAATAATAGATTTTTTCAAAAATTTTCGCGGATTTTGAAAGAGCTTTTTTGAATTTTATAAAACAATAGATACAAAAAATACAAAAAATCATGAAAAAAGAATTTATATTTTTCGACTTAGAGTGTTTTGAAGTTAACAATAGCACGACCGCCTCAAACTTTGGTATGTTTTAGCGCAACTTTTTATACTGAACACGTCTGTAAACAAATTTTTTGAAAAAAGTGTGCCAGTGTTGCCTAGAGTGTTATCTTTGTAGGAAATACCTTTTGTGCGTTTTAGTAAAAAGATCAACTTTTAGCGACAAAGAATCCGGAGATAATGACAAATCATTAGTGTAACCACTTAGTTGGGACACCCTATAGTTTCAAAAATATGTATGGCCATTTTTTTAATTCAATATCTAAAACAACATTGATTCTAAACTATACATAGTACTGGGGACGAGCGCCTCCGGCGCTCGCTGTTTCACCGAGAGTAAATTATGCTGGCATAAAATAGAAAAACATAATTAAATTAAACAATTTTTTAAACAGAATTAAACAATTTTTTAAGGGTAACCCTAAAAAGTGGTGTTGATCAATTTCTCTCAGCATATCACACAACTTTAGTTTTAGCGTCCGTAGTTTAAATCAAACGTTCCCGAGATCGTAACCACATACTCACATTACACTTTTATAGTAATAGGATAAAAAATCTACTGTTGAAAATGAATCTTTGAGAACAATTTTATAAATATGACTGACTCATCGTGGCATAGACACCAAAAAGTCACATAAAAAGAAAATCATTTTTAAGAAAATTTTTCTTATTGGCTCAATTTGTTGACAGACTATCATCAAAACCAATATATTATAATTTTTAAGAAAGACACTAAATTGTGTATTGGACACTTTATAAGGTTAGCCAAAATTATAACCATGATTCAATTTCTTAAGCATTTTAGCTTAAACTTACATTGTTAATTAAGTCAATTTATGTTCTACTAGTTTTTTGATATCGAAAAGATTTTCGCTCTTGAGTCAGCTTACTAATAGTTTCTGTTCTTATCAGGGATGGGTTCCTACTCCTCAAAATTCTTCATATTTTGCTGTTTCAGTTCCACAAAAAATCGAACGGAACAGCATCGGAAAAGCTAATTTTTTGACATAATTTTTCCAAAAAATGTGAAAATTTATTCAATTTCTGGCAAATTTTTTCAAAAATTTTATGAAAATTTACAAATTCGGATGAAATCTTTATTTTAAGCATATTTTTGTTTCAAAAATTTTAAAATTTAAACTAAAAATTTTGGCGAAATTTTTTGACCTGTTCCATCTTCGCATTTTTTGGCTGTTCAAGTCTCGAAGCTGTCTCGGTTCTGCTTAGGCTTTTGACCAGCGGGGACTTTTTGGGTCACAATTTTTTGCGTTTTAGTTACCTAAAACGCGAAAAATTATTTTTAGTTACCCTTATTGCTCCCAAATATACCATCTAAAATTATTGAGATATCATTCTTTCATGTAAAATGAGCATTCTAGAGAGCGGGGTTTGAACCAGCTTTGAGGGGCGCCTGAGACAAGCCCAGTACCACCGAACCATGGAACCCTTGGAGTAATCGCTCCTAATTCTGATCTGCAGCATTACGTGTTGACTTTTATGAGTAAAAATTACTAAATTTTTACATACTCGTTTTTACTGTATATGAGTATACGAAATCAACTTTTATATAGTATCAAGTATTAAAAAAAGAAGTATAAGCCTTACTTTTAATAATCAATAACAATAATAATCAATTCCCAATGGTTTATAAACAGCTTTTATATATAAAATGCTTCTTTTTCCTAATAACGTGTTATAATGGATGTATTGTGTTGTTAGCAAAAAACGCCTTGAAAAGGCAAAAAAATCAAGTGCAAAACACCAAAATGCAACTGATTCTAAAAGTACTACCGTTAATCTAAAAACCCAGAAAATGGTTGGGCACGAACTTTTACTGTTAAAATTTGGCCGGTTTTTTTAAGAAGGTCTGAACATCTCTACTTATAGAGTTCGATTGTCTAAATTAAAAAATAATAATAATAGACAAGTTTTGGCACATTTCCAACCTTCCTATGAAATTTTCCAATGGAAGCTAATTGTTCATCGATCAAAGATAGAAAGTAATCACTACCATTGAAAAAAGTGATGACAAATAGTTATATTAGACTTTAGGAAATGAGCAATTATCACGTTCATGATTTCATAGAATTTTTAATAAATTGTACTTTTAAGCAAGTTAATATGCATACGCAAAAAGTTTGTGTACTGATGTTGCGACTATAGAATATTGCCATCCTATAGAGAACCTTCCAGATTGGCGCCTTATTCCTTATTGATTATATTAAAATCAAAAATACTAAAATCCGCATTTTGTGTCCATCTCTACGTATTTAAGCGCGAGATATAGTTTGTGAAAAAAAAGTTGCGGACCCATAGCCTAGTGGCTAAGGAAGCCACCCGTCCGATCTGACGATTTAAGCAACGTTGGGCCCGTAGGTTCGATTCTCACTAGCGTACAACTTTTATAAAAAACTTTTATTACAAAAAATGGAACAAAAATTTTTGCTTCAATTTTTGTAAAAAAATTTTTTTGAAGATCAAAAGTTTTATCCTAGAGGGAATAGAACCTGCAGGCACAACATTGTTTAAATCACCAGATCGGAAGAGCGGCTTCTTTAGCCACTAGGCTATGGGCCCACATCCTTTTTTATTCTAGTTGAAACAGACTATATCAGTAATAAATAAAAACTCCAAATTAGCTAATTTTTTGTACTTTATATTTTTCGCATGGAAATACAATAGACTTTAATCGCATTTAATCGGGTGCGAGTTTCCTGAAAATTTGGAAATTTCAGGGGCCTGAACACCAAGCGTGCACGTCTTTGCCAGTATTTAACATTATCGTCGCGCATATTTAGATTGAAAATTTGTCTAGGTCCGATTACGTAAAAAATTATTTATTATGCAATTGGTTTTCAATACCATGTATCTAACAGGTGTATGCTATAAATATATTTATTTAAAATTTTGCTATTCCATTT
Organism: Acrobeloides nanus; assembly: GCA_900406225.1. Taxonomy (NCBI): domain Eukaryota; kingdom Metazoa; phylum Nematoda; class Chromadorea; order Rhabditida; family Cephalobidae; genus Acrobeloides; species Acrobeloides nanus. The sequence continues at coordinate 6,850 of OZJO01007127.1, forward strand.
ATCAGAAACTAAACTCGTGCGCTTAAAAAAAAATTTAATCATGAGGTTAAAAACATTTCGTCTACCATTTTCCAATTATATCACCCTAAAAAGAATGTTTATCTGATTGTAGGACTTTTCGAAACTACCGTATTATCTCTAATAGAAGGACAGTCTCTAATAAAAGGACAGGGGTCACACAAAAAAAGGACAGGGGTCACTTTTATGAAAAATTTTCTAAAATTTATGTCTCCGAGGGAGGTTGAAAAATAGAACGACATGTCCTTCTATTAGAGATAATACGGTATTTTTACAAAGATTTAAAAAAATTTTCGTTTCAATAACCCAACTCGATCTCCAAATTTTATAATTTTGGTGTCATTTTATTCGTCATATAGAGACAAATAAAATGCTGTAATTGCTTTTTTATGTAAATTTTAAAATCTTTATAAAAAAGTGTGTTTCGAAAAGTCCGTTTTTGTTTCGAAAAATGTGTCTCGGAAAGTCTTACAACCTGTTAATCTATCCTGAAAAATATTTTTAATTTTTAGAAAAATATTTTTGCAACATTGACAAGTTGGACTAGATCTGCTTATATTTAAGCACTATCTTTTGATTCCTTTTTACTCTTAATTGCACTTGTTATAATTAAAGCTAGCCATTTATCTGATTTTCATTCTAGTTGATTTCATGACTCCAAAATTTTTTGACTAAATAAGAAAATCTCTTGTTTGATTTATTGAAAAGTTAGTGAATATAAATATGATGTTTTCGGTATGTTTTATTCAAGATTAATTTTCTTAAAATTTTAATATTATGCAGTTTTATTTGTCCAGACGATTTCCTGTAAGATAAAAACAAAGCGTCACCAACAGGGCTGTAGGGCTTCGAAATTTTGGGAAGGGTGCCCGATCATAAGGGTCCTTTCTTATGTGATTTTTTCAAGGAATTTTTTTTGAAAAATGCTTTTTTTGCAGAAATTGCTCAGAAATTGACGATTTTAGGCAAAAATTATGAATTTTGAAGAAAAAATGGAAAATTTTGAACTTTTTGGTTGAAAATTTTGTGAAAAATCATAATGGGGGACCATGATTTAAAAAAATTTTTGGATAAAAATATAAGGAGGACCATTAGGAAAACCGTTTAGGAAAAATTTTTAATTTTTTCGATTACGGAGGGGGTGGCTCTGTGTCCCAGGTGCCTCAACGCGCGTACGACCCTGGTCAAAACCTGTATTAGTTTATAGGGAAGCTACCACATCCACTGATCCGAAGTTCTCGCTTCGAACTGACAAGGGAGGGTATGCAACTGTCCGATCGCTTTTCAAAAACTGCCTATACCATATTGAAGAGGATCCCCCAACTTCGTGTCAAAAGTGAAGTAATTACCTGTTTGTTATAAAATTTCAAAGAAAAGAAATTATTGAAGCATTCGGAGATATGTTAACAAGTGCAGATTTAACATCACAAACTCAATTAACGCGAGCACCACAAGGGATGCCCTTTATTTTGTTACTTTTAGAATTTTACTGATAGAGATTATGGAAATCACTATGAAACATTATATGCTTTGGGACAGATTGTTCAACTTATAACAATATTCATAGCTATGCTTGTAACTTGTTTAGCATGTTATATATTTTTAAAAGTGCCCCAATTCCATAAAAATATGATTGCCTTGATATTTAATTTATTTATAGAAGGGGTTATCGTTTATATTTGCAAAATTATTTTGATTATTGAATGGTTTTTATGTAAACAAAATTGTTGTAAGTTTTTTTAATCAAAATTTCTCTATATTGAATGAAGAAAGTTCATAGCCCCTTTTGACTCAATATTGACTCTTATGTACAGTTCTCTTATCATAAAATAGTTTTTAGTACAGGGAGACAAGCGCTACTGCGCTCGGAGGGATAAGAAGAGATGTTGGTGAAGATTCACGAGCGTTTCCTTTCTTCCCAGTACTTTCTCTCTCCGAGCGTTTGTAGTGACGTGTAAATATACTATAAATTGCCCTAGTACAACTTCCCCTTGATCCCCAAGGGGTAAAAAGTGTTTTGTCTCCGAAAAAATTTTGTCTCCGATTTCGATGATTTTGGTGCTAATCGTCTTCTCTCGTCGACCCCTACAACTTTTGTTTTCGCCTCGACGGTTTAAATCTATCGTCCCCGAGATCGTCCAACAGAAGGCACGCATTATACGTTTAATGTTGAGGATTTATAGATAACGATACTCCATTTATCCTCAGCCAACACATCACTTACATAGAACTAATTAAGCTTGCATGTGGCACCGCTTATATAAGCGCGATGCCTTTTATTGTCATGGAGCGTACCTTAGCCACAATTCAATTAAAAACTTATGAGCAACATATAAATTTTTATTTTATCGCTTATTGTATTATATCACAATATATTGGTGGAGCTCTTATTACTTATATTTTTTATAATGGTAAGAATTTTATGAATGTTCTATAGTATCGATAAGTTGATTTTTAGAAATTATTAGTGTGACTTATATTTTTATTTTTGGTGAAGCTATAAGCATTTTGCTTACTACTGTAAGTTTTAATATTTTGTAGTCTTTAATCCGTTTATTCGAAAAAGTCGACATAAAATACTACAGGGTGTTCCAGTGAAATGACCCGATTCTAAAAATTCGCCAAAAATCGTAGAAAAAAATATTGATATGGGCGTAGCAACAGTTGAGTACGGGCACTTGAGGATGAGACATTTGAGGATGGCTATTTGAGGACTTGACACTTGAGGACCGGCACTTGAGGACGGACATTTGAGGATGGGACATTTGAGGATGGGACATTTGAGGACAGGACATTTAAGGATGGCCATTTGTGAACGGGACATTTGAACGAAATATTTGAGGATGGTGCTATTTAGGGCCTAAAAAAACATATCCCACCTTTGTTCATCAAATGTTTCGTCCTCAAATTTTCCGTTCACAAATGTCCGTCCTCAAATGTCTGTCCTCAAATGTCCGTCCTCAAATAGCTATCCTCAAAAGTCTCATCCTCAAGTGCTCGTCCTCAACTGTCGCCACGCCTTGATATGCGGTCTTTTGCAAGTTTTAGTACATCGTGGATTTTATATAAGTAAACAGTTTTCAATTTTTACTTAGAAAAATTAAAAAATACCAATTTTTAGTTTGGGCTAAAAAATCGAAAATAAATTTTGTTTTCTAAAAAAATCCGGTAATTAGGGCGATCGAATGAGCCATCGGGCGACAAAAACGGATTTAAACTCGATTTTTGGCGAAGTTTTGAAATGTGGAAGCAATCAAATGAACAACCTGTATATAGGCGCTATTAATTAAAAAATTTAGACCATATTTGTGATAGATAGAATCAATAGGTTGCGCTATAAACAATCGACCACAATTGGAACAAGTTATACATTAAGCGAACGATTTCAACTATCTGAAAATATTCGTTCGGCAAGACTTATGAAAAATTCCATATTTGTTAGCACAATAGGAAATATATTGATTATTTTTGTGAGTGAAAAAGCATAAGGGTGCGCGTTATCAGTTGTGCCGCGCTCCGCACGACATTAGCAATGCGTTAGCAGTTGTCCCGTTGCACTACGGCACAACGTTAGCAGTCGTGCCGCGAGTTGTGCCGTGAGTTGTGCCGCCGTTTTACAACACGACCGGCACAACTCGCGGTACGACCGGCACAACTACTAATGTTGTGCCACCGCTGAGTTGTGCCGGCACAACTGCTAACGCCGCATCTAACGTCGTGCCGAACGCGGCACGACTGATAACGCGCACCCTAACTACCGTATTTACTCTAATAGAAGCACCCCCCCCCTAACTTCCAACTTCTAATCTCTCTAGAAGAAAATCTACCGGTTTTCATGAAAAATGATATTCACAAAAGTTGTAGAGAAGGGTATGCTCTACAACTTTTGTGAACATCACTTTTCATGGAAACCTGTAGATTTTCTTCTAGAGAGCTTAGAAGTTGGAAGTTAGGGGGTNTAATCTCTCTAGAAGAAAATCTACCGGTTTTCATGAAAAATGATATTCACAAAAGTTGTAGAGAAGGGTATGCTCTATAACTTTTGTGAACATCACTTTTCATGGAAACCTGTAGATTTTCTTCTAGAGAGCTTAGAAGTTGGAAGTTAGGGGGTGCTTCTATTAGAGTAAATACGGTATCTATTCAAAAATTTTTTTGACTGAATGTGCAATGTCACGTGCACTTTTTTTACGCAACTTACATTTTATAAATCGATTGTCAAATTTTCAAAATTTTAGTTCTTCGCTTGGTCTTGGTCAGTAAAAGATTTCGAATACAAACGATGGATGAAATTTGCTTATGATTTTGGCACTGCTATTTATGGCATTGTTTTCCCTATAGTTGGCCTTTTATCTTCGGATCTATGGACAAGAATGTTATTGGCGTAATCACAATAAATACTATAGTCAAATATTTTTCCAAAATTTAGGATTCTTGGAAGGTTGAAACAAGTTATACCCCTATCAACAAGTACTACGTCTGATAGCCTTAACTTAGAAGTGTATAATATGAAAACAACAACGGGAAAACGAATGGTTTTTACTATAGAACAAGAGCAACAAGTTTATTTTGATCAGCTGCGAAAATCTTGGGATATTCCACGAGTTCAATGAATCTACCGTAAAATTTCTAATAGAAAACGTAAAAATTCTCTTAAAAATCGAGTTTAAATCGGATTTCTTCGAGCGAGCACTTTTTGGATAGCCCTGAGGATAGGGAATATGCTATATAAAGAATTATTGAAAAATATTTTATTTTCGTCGAGATATGGCCTTTTGAATTTTTTTAAAAATTAAAAAAATTTTAAGCCTTACATTCAAAAATCCACCAAAAATCAAAATTAAGTCGATTTCTTTCGAGCGACCACTTTTTGGATAGCTAATCGTATGAGGAACATTATGTAAAAGAAATTATTGGCAATGACTTCGATTTCACGGAGATATGATTTTTTGAAAAAAATGTCATTTTTTCAACTTTTTCAAATTCAAAGGGCCATAACTCAGCGAAAATAAAATATTTTTCAATAATTTCTTTTATAGGACGTTCCTTTCTACAGTAGCTATCCAAAAAGTGGTCGCTCGAAGAAATACGATTTAAACTCGATTTTTAAAAGAGCAATCATTAACACCTTCTAATAGAGCCCCATGGGGTTCTTTTAGAAGTTTTACGGTATTATATTTAAATGAGAAGAGTAATAAACAAATTAATGTAAAATTTATTGAATTTACATACACAACAGAGAATTTAAAGATTACGATGCTGCGAACTCAACATGTATATTTGTTGAAGGTTTACGTGTATTGGTACTTTGATCCAATCGTCTAAGCTGACTATTGGAATTAGTTGTTGTATTGCCTGCCAATGTGAAGATTCTGACTGAAGCTTTGCTAAAGATGCATTTCCGAAATTGTTCTTTGAACTAAAAGATTTTTATTAATTATACTGATTTTATTTTTTCCATTTTTCATTTTAAAGGATAAGTCCGAGCGGAAAAAAGTTGTCATTTTTGTTGATATTCAGAAAGTTAATAAAAAATGGAGCATTTTTTGTTTTACAGTAAATTCTTATTGTTGTCGAGATAAATGCGATTGAAGTTTGCGATTTGAAATTTTGTTACTACAACGAAAACATGTACCTGGGTAAAGACGGTTAGTTTTTTCCCTGAATCAATAAAATCTGTATATTGAGAAGAAAATAATTCAAAATCTTTAATTATTTAGAAAAAAATAAATCAGTATTGTCATAACTTGTCAAAAAAATTTTAAAAAAAAATAAAAGTGTAAGTAAAATTTTGTAGATTGGAATTAATAATTTTGTGTGAAAAACTTATGGAATTTTTCTATATTTGAAAATTATTTGTTAAGGGCTATAGAAAAAGATCGTTAGTGTGGGAATTAATTTTTGAACTTAATAGTTCTATGAAGCCGACTTTTTTTGGTCGACACCATATAGTCCCGAGGCAGATTGCCCCCCTCTTTGATAATGTATGGGCTACACCCATGATTTTGGTGCCAANTTTTTTTGGTCGACACCATATAGTCCCGAGGCAGATTGCCCCCCTCTTTGATAATGTATGGGCTACACCCATGATTTTGGTGCCAATCGTCTTCTCTCATCGTCCCCCCTACAACCTTTGTTTTGGTATTGGGGTTTAAATCTAACGATGCAAAGTTAGTCCGCATGTACAGACATTACGCGTTTTATAATTAAAACTTATATCAAACATTCACAGAGAGGAGGATTGTCCGCCCCCATCAAGCATCTATCGAAAAGTATCTAAAACTTACTTCAGTATTAATAGTTAGAAAAATAAACGAATTTACACAACAATGTATGAAAAATAAAAACGCTCCAGAAGAAAACACGGGGTATAAATCGAGTCGATCTGCTGGTATCAAATGTGGTAATATTGAAAAGCATAACCAAGAAACTAAAAATTAGTTTGAATTTTTTTTGTATTATTAGATTATTCAAACTTACATAGAATAAAACATGACATTGCGGCAAATTGAAGAGCATATCTAACTTCTTTTTTCTTCCTATTTGAAGTAGCTGTGTTTGAGACATTACTTGCAACTTTTCTGTTCGCCTTCGCTACGTAAATATAGATCTTAAAAAATCTTATGACTATTGATTTTTCCTTTAACTTACACAAAGGTAACACGTTAAAGCTGTCCCAGAAGTAATTACATTTACAGGCAAATTTATATAAGTATTCACATAATTATATTGTGTCCCATCACTGATATAAGTATTAGCGTATACACCGTAAAAAATATATTCACTAAAATATAACGATAGGTTGTAAAAACAAACGCTACCGACAACAAGGGATTACAAAATTTGCTAAGTATGCCAATACCATGCCCATCGGAAGGATGATTATGGAAATAATAATGACGACTTTTCTCGAAAATATCCATGCATGTTTAGGTAAAACCACGACGACTAAGCTAAACTATGTTTGTTTACTCTTAACCATATCCCATATGAGGGAGTGCCCAACCCCAAATGCCGTTATGCGTAAGTTTTTTTTTCCTTTTTTGGTGCTTTCGCCGAAACAGCCGTTACCAGAAATATTATGGGGAATAAGGGCGCAGTCTCTCGGCTAAAGTGCAACGCCGAGGCAAGGGAATGTTATTCCACCGTGAATCGAATCCGGGCCTCAGGATTTATAAGCTCCGTATTCTACCATTAGATTATATAGTCACTCTTTTAACAAGCAAATTTTTACCGATCTACTGCCACTATAGCTTGCATAAACATTTCTTGAAACCATTGTCCAAGAAAAATCAATGAGAAAGCTAATACAAAGAAGTTATTTAGCCCATCTGGAAATAGCCAATCTTGTGCAAACGAACTTGCCCCCAAATAAACTCCTACGATAGATTGTAATATATATCCTGATATGTTAGAAAATGCAAATATATAGATACTACTTTTATTGGGTTTTAAAAACCCGCCTTTTAGCAAAACATACAAAACAGATAAGTTAAGGATAGCTGCAATTATGGAGCCTAGAAATATTCCAAAACCTAGTACACCGGAAATTATTGATATAGCCATAGGATTCAAGTGGTTTAATTAAAGTGAAAAAAATTTTGTAGACTGATTGGAATTAATAATTTTGTGTGAAAAACTTTTGGAATTTTTCTATATTTGCAAATTATTTGTTAGGGACTATGAAAAAGGTCGTTGGTGTGGGAATTAATTTTTGAACATAATAGTTTCTAGATCACTATGATGTATGAAATTTACTTATTATATGGTTTTTAATTAAAAAGAAGTCTGATATATGAAAATTGGCACTATAATTTTTGTCACGAGTTGAGCTTGTCATGCTAACTTTTGTCACGCATACAAAACTACAAACCGACAGATTGTCGAAATAAGTTGATTTTTCGCATGGAATTATTTCGACATCTGTCGGTTTGTAGTTTGTATGCGTGACAAAAGGTATCGTGGCAAAGCCCGTGACAAAATTTGTAGTGCCTGAAAATTTTGGAGTGATTTATGATGCTTGAAATTAGATCAAACAGTAGCATAATCCATAACAAGTAGTTTTAAAAATTAGTACTGGGATCCGAGCGACACCGCATTCGGCGATGAGAAAAAGAGAATTTCCACGGGTGACTCCGTAGCGATTCAATCGGCCAATTTTCACCCATCGAGTGCAAAAAATTAGCCGATTGAAAAACTTTAAAAAAAGTAGTATGTATTACTTTTTTGTCTCCGATTGTTATTCGACACTTTCCTGCGGTCAAAATCAAAAATTCATTCAGATTCGAGTTTCCCGTGTCGAAAAACCCCCGAATGCAAAAAAAATCAGTCGATTTCAATCATTTCTCTCATCGTCCCCTATAACTATTGCTTTGACTGTCAGAGTTTAAATCTCACATTCCCGAGATCGTCTGTACAAATACACATTATACGTTAATAGCAGTAGGATTTTAAAATCGGTAAAACACATATAAATATTACACCCAAGTTGGTCTGTACAATTTTAAGAGGATGATATCATTATAATGCTGATCATTAGATAATTATTTGTTCATCGATTGGATTATTGCAAAGGGTTCACTCATTCATCTCGCACTTTAATATCTCAAATTTGAAAAAAACACTGTTTAATGATGATAAATTGGGATCGATTGTTTTCTAAAGTTTCACAAATATATGACCACCGGAATTAAGATTTTTGTGAACCCCTCTAAAAATGCCTATTTTGCAGCAAGTAGAATCTACTGGAGCTCCAGAGAATCCAGAAGCTTCAGAGGACTTACAAGCAGGGCCGTAGCCAAGGAATTTAGCAAACTATCGCAAATTGTTAGAAAAAAATTTAAAACCTATCGCAAATGTTTCAAAAACTATCGCCAAATTTTTTTTGTTTTTAACTCTTGAAGAAACGTCCATGTGGGAGGTTTTAATAGAAAATCAACCACGTAATTTTGCGATATATCGCAAGGCAAAACATATCGCAATGCGATAGGTTGCGATATGCTGGCTACGGCCCTGCTTACAAGTCACCGTTGTGAATCCTTTGAAGAGATCTTCAGTAAAATCCATTAGATGTAAAATAGGTATTTTTTGAAGGGCTTAAAACTTTCCGGCGGTCTTATATTCCGTTTTTAAAGATATAAACAATTTGCTTTTACAAACCCTTAAATTAAGATTTGGGCCAGCGTTGAATTGTCTCAAAACGAATTCGAATTCAGATTTAATTTTATTAAAACTTTATAAGAAAGTTGGATATTGTCTTTATAAGTGTCCGACTACAATATATAAGGACTTATAAAATCAGCGAAAAAATTTTATAACGCCCCCGAACATTATGCGGGTGGCCGTTGTAAGATTGCATATTATTTTAATTTTATTATTGAATTGTGGTAGGTTTTAATTAGTCTGTTGTTTTTGATCTTTATAGAACCTGTAATTTGTGCAACAACCCCTGACTATGATTGGATGACAAGTAAAATTTAAAAGAATTTTTATAAAGTCATATCTTTTTAGTATCTTTTTCGGCACCACCAACAACGACTACTACACCGACGACTACAACCTCAACAACGACAACTACCACACCTACAACCACAACGCCTACGACTACCACGACAACTACGACTCCTACTACAACTACCACTACGCCAACCACAACAAGTACCTCAACAATGACGTCCAGTACCACTACTACAACACCTACAACTACTACAACAATGACAACTGCGACAACGCCTACAACAACAGCATCTATCACTTCTCCAACTACAACCTCAATCACTTCGACACTTACCTCAATAAATACTACTCCTACCATTTCTACAGCAACTACTACATCAGCTACAACAATAACAGGTACAGTATCTACCACTGCACATGAGAAGGGCTAGAAAAATTTTGGCAGATGGATGGTTAGTCCAAAAATTTCGATTTTTAGTGTATTTTTTAGTTAAGAAATGTAACGCTTAGGTGAATGAGTGGGAATTGGGTTTCTTAGGGACATTCATCCATGTCTATAGACGTAGACAGGATTTTGCGAGGAGCTAATCACGAGGGGGGAGGAACTAAAAAGGGGAACTGAAAATTTTCATAAAAAATGGCATTTTTTTCTTTTAACTTTCGGACGACAGGGGGCTATAGCCCTCTACCCCCTTTCGGCTACGTCTATGCCCATGTTTTTATCACAACTTCTACACATGCGGCTCTAGGATTTTTCGAAACGAAAAACGGAACTTCTAAGCGAAAAAAGATTCTAAAAACTAGAATTTTTCAATAAATTTAAACTTTACTTAAAAAGCAATTACAGCATTTTCTTCAGCCCAGTGAGACGAATAAAATGAAGCTAAAATTATCCAATTGGAGATGGATTATTGAAAAGAAAAAAAAGTTCTATTAAAAATCCGTGTTTGTTTCGAAAGTTCTGTTTCGAAAATCCATTTCGAAAAGTCTGTTTTTCGTTTCGAATGATCAGTTTCGAAAATTCGGTTTCGATCAATCCTAAAGCTAGATTTACAGGTACCACAACAACTGCTACTGGAACAACAACAACTGCTACCGGAACAACAACAACTGTTACCGGAACAACAACTGCTACTGGAACAACAACAACTGCTACCGGAACAACAACTGCTACTGGAACAACCACAACTGCACCTGAAACAACAACAACTGTTACCGGAACAACAACAACTGCTACTGGAACAACAACAATTGCTACTGGAACAACAACAACTGCACCTGGAACAACAACAACTGTTACCGGAACAACAACAACTGCTACTGGAACAACAACAACTGCTACTGGAACAACAACTGCACCTGGAACAACAACAACTGTTACCGGAACAACAACAACTGCTACTGGAACAACAACAACTGCTACTGGAACAACGACAACTGTTGATGCAACGGCAACAACAGAAATGACATCAACTACACCCGGAACAACTGCTTCTGTAGTAATGACAACTGTTGATCCAACGGCAACAACTACTACAGGAATGACATCAACTACACCCGGAACAACTGCTTCTGAAGCAATGACAACTGTTGATCCAACGGCAACAACTGCTACAGGAATGACATCAACTACACCCGGAACAACTGCTTCTGGAACGACAACAACTGCTTCTGGAACGACAATATCTGCTTCTGGAACAATGACAACTGTTGAGGAAGCAACAACAACTGCTGCAGAAATGACGTCAACTACACCAGGAACAACTGCTTCTGGAACAACAACAACTGTTGTGGGGACAACAACGACTTCTGCAGGAACGACGACAACTGCACCTGGAGCAACTGCTTCTGGAACGACAACAACCGCCTCTGGAACGACAACAACTGCGCCTGGAACAACAATAACTGTTACGGCGACAACAACAACTGCTGCAGGAATGACATCAACTACATCTGGAACAACTGCTTCAGGAACTACAACAACTGCTATTGGAACAACAACTGTTGCGGGGACAACAACGACTGGTCAATGTTGTACAATTGGTGGTGTTTGGAGCGAATGGAGTGATTCGGGAACATGCAGTGACACTTGTGGATCTTGTGGCAATATTTCGAGAACTCGAACATGTTTATCATCCCCAGATTGTCCATGCTCGTAAGATTATATAATTTTTAAACTTTGTTAAAATTAAATTTTAGTGGGCCTTCAACAAGACTGGATAATTGTAACATTGCGCCATGCCTTTTTCCAAGACTTTCATGCTGTAGTCCTTATAATGCTACAATGCTGGCGAACGGTACCGCAATATGTGGCCCTCAGGCAAATATTTAAGAGTAGATAAAGGCATTTTATGTTTTTTTAGCCAACACCTTTTGAGCCAGAACCTACGGTAACTGGTTGTATGCCTAATTGTTGTCCTGCACAAGGGGTTTGGTCTCAATGGAGTGANCCTCAGGCAAATATTTAAGAGTAGATAAAGGCATTTTATGTTTTTTTAGCCAACACCTTTTGAGCCAGAACCTACGGTAACTGGTTGTATGCCTAATTGTTGTCCTGCAGAGGGGGTGTGGTCTCAATGGAGTGAACCGATTGGTTGTAATGATACTTGTGGTGCTTGTGGAGTAGGTACTAGACAACGTTATTGTATGACTGAAGGAAATGGATGTCCATGCACGTATGTGTAAATTCTAGTATTAGTACAGGGTGGTCCCTAAAGTTCGTGTACACTTTGAAATTTCATAACATAAAACAATCAAAATTATTTAACGTAATTTTTACTTTAACTCCATTTTACTTTTCTTTAATCTAATGATTAACTCTGACTACAAGGTAGACAGGCTGACGCAGTCAACTTGTTTGCCTACAAAAACTAAAAATTCTCAACTTTGCCGGATACATATAAAATTTCTAGTGGAGATGATATACAAGATGATGTACCTTGTAATCTAGCACCGTGTAAATATCCAAGGAATTCTTGTTGTATTGGAAAAGCTCAAGCCGTTAATGACTCAATATTATGCAATGTGGTAAGTTCATTAAATTTGTTTTTTTTTAAACTTAAATTTAGTCTATGTCAACTGAAACTCCAGCTTCTTTATCATGTACTGCAGTTAGTAGTGTGTTTGATTATGTAAGAGCTTTCCTTTTGTGTTAATGCACTAGGACAACAACGGCGGCGNTTAAATTTAGTCTATGTCAACTGAAACTCCAGCTTCTTTATCATGTACTGCAGTTAGTAGTGTGTTTGATTATGTAAGAGCTTTCCTTTTGTGTTAATGCACTAGGACAACAACGGCGGCGCGATTTCAATAAAAATAGCGTAAAAATGGCCCCTAGTTTCTAGAGTTCATGATTTCAAAAATCGATAAATTAAATCCGTTCCAACGATTTTACTTCGTTGGTAGTTGTCCGTTTATGGGCATCTGATAATCTTTTTTTAAAGAGCGCTCTTTATAATTGCGACTACATTGTTACAGTATAAAATTCCCCAACAATTATTTTTTCGTTTGATATGCGAATTTTGAATTAAAATCAATGACAGTTGTCCTAGTGCCGTGTTAATGTTTATTAATTAGACAGCAACTTGTACTCCTGGTGGTCAATGGTCATCATGGACACAAGGCACATGCAATGATACTTGTGGCATGTGTGGTACCCAAAGAAATACGAGAACTTGCTTATCTCAAGCTAGCGGATGTCCATGCTCGTATGTTTTTAGCTTAAGATGTCTTGTTTATGAATTTTTTACAAACTAGTTTTGCCATATTTTTTTGTAATACAAATTTTGCTTGACAATTTTTTCTCGAAATTTTTCAAAAAAGTCAAGCAAAATTTGTGCTGCAAAAAATCTGGTAAAACTAGTCCGTTTGCCTTTTTTAGCGGTAATTCCACTGAAACAGTTGCATGTGCACCTGCATGTTGTAAATTTCCTCGAGCTACATGTTGCTCCGGGTATGCCGTTGTCAACAGTAATTTCACCTGTGCTCCTAAAACAACTGGGCGAAAGAAGCGTCACATTTTGGAAGCAATCACAGATTTCTTCACAAATATTCGACCATTTTGATGTCCAAATATTTTAATCTCAAAAAATGATAGCATGTTGATAAAAATTTTTATTAAGTTTTTAGGAGTCTTTACAATATATATTGACAAGGGAAGGAAATTGGGGACTACTAAACATTAAATGCCGCAAATGACAGAACTATTTTTCCGAAAAAATTTTTTCATAAAATTTTCTTTAAAATGTGGGGAATCCAAAAAACGCTCTCCCGGTGTTTGAAAATTTTTTCTTGACCCTATATTGACTAACACTTTGGCTCAAAGGGGTTTTTATGTCAAATTGATGTCAATTTGGACTGATTTGGTAATCGGGGTTGTAATAAATCAGTCGTCAAAATCATTGTCGGATAGCTGCAGCTTCATGTAGAGATCTTGAAGATTAAGGTCTTTAAGTTCTTCAATTGGATTATTCATTTTAGTAATTTCACTAGAGCAGGATAAAACTAAAAGCAAAAAAATAGCAGATAAAAGAATAAAAGGCAATGCGCGCGTTCGATTTTTGGTTCACAAAACCATTGCCAATCGATTCGCCATATCCGAAAACCCCAATTACAAATTTTCAGACCAAATTGACATCAATTTAACATAAAACCCCTTTTTGAGTCAAGGTGCTAGTCGATATAGGGTCAAGAAAAATTTTCAGACATCGGGAGTGCGTTTTTGGGAGTCACTGCATCGAAAAACCCATATAGGGTTTTTGAGAAAATTTTATGAAAAAAATTTTACCCCTGTCATTTGTGGTATCTAATGCTTAGTAGTACCGAAAATTGTAATATTTTACCAGCCTTAAGGGAAATTCACACAGCGTTTATCAATTGCGAGATATATATAAAAATTTTGAACAACAATAACAATATAAAACAAAATCCTAGCAATTTCTATCTTCGCCTAATTTTTCATAGACTATTCTTATCACTTCTTTCTCGTAGTTATGATAGTTTTTATAAATCTGACGGACCTTTGGATTCCTTTCTTCGTCGGATCTCGTTTTCCGAACTGGTACATGCCTAAAATTGAGTGTTAAAAGGAGAATATGTAGACTAGGTACTAGTTCGGAATAGATAAACCACTCAGGGTTTTCAGAGGTAAGCGATAAAAGAAGCGTTTTCACGCATCGGGAATACGTTTGCTGGAATCCTCGCAGAAAATTACTCTTAAAAGAAATCATATTAAAAAAATTATTTTTTAAAGTGGTTTATCTATTTCGAACTAATACCATAGGCTAACCTCTCTAATGCGAACTTCCAATTTCCTTGAGTTTCATAAACATCTTGTAGAATTTGTAGCACAGCAGTTAGGGTTAGGTATTTGCTACCGGATTTCCAACTAAAATGAAAATTTGAAATGAAAAAAATTAATATAATTTTTATTTTTGCTAATCTAAGGCCAAAAATGGGTACTACTTCGGATTAGCTCCCCCCCCCGAGATTCAGAGAAAAAATATTTTTGAAAAATTCTGGTATCCCCCTCATTATGCGAGGACATACTCTACATATGTATCCAATGGAAGTTTTCTTGCTTCCACACCATCACTATCTGCAGTTTCAAATGAAGCGAATTTCGGGATTCTAGGTTCATGTACCCTATCAACAATTCCACCGATTATATAAACTTTGTCAGACTCGATTGCTTCCAATTCTTTTTCAGCGTCCGGGCTTAGGTAGATGAGCTCTTCCCGTGGAAACAAGTCAGTGTAATTTTTCGAAGTCACTTCGGGTAGTGTTATCGGAGGCCTGGTTGGAGCGTCTATTATGGCAAGATGCCTAAAAAAATTAATCAGAAAAGTAGAAAATTTAAAAAAACGTGACTATTTCACCTAAAAATTTTACAAAATTTTTTGGTAATAGCTCATACTTCTTTCTTGTTTTCTCCAAATCCGCATTTGTTTCATCAAAGTTCACCAAAAATAATGGCCATGGAATTTTTCTAGTTATATTTTCTGAAATAAGATATTTCAGTTGGATTGCTGCTAGGTTCATTCCTCGATGGCTATGTAATGTTAGAAAACGGCAATCANTTTTTCTAGTTATATTTTCTGAAATAAGATATTTCAGTTGGATTGCTGCTAGGTTCATTCCTCGATGGCTATGTAATGTTAGAAAACGGCAATCAATTGCCACTCTTGGTGGTTTGTCCAATAGAAACGAGTGCATATGATACAGACCTTGCTGTTGGTGCTCGAGTTTTTCTACAAAATAACAAATTAGTTGGATCCTTCACCAAATTGACCTACTTTGGTCTATATTAAAAATCTTAGGCCTTTGCGTTACATCAGAATTTTCATCCATTTCTAACTTTCTCTGTGCCTTTTGTTCAGCCTTAGCTTGTTCCTCCTTTTCACGCCTTTTCCAAACTTCATAGAAAAATCTCAACTGATTCAATACTTGTTTCGGGTTTTCGCATTTTAACAAAGAACTCCAATCTTTCTCGTTCAATCTTGGTGGTACATACTTGTAGATTTGTGATATCAGCTAAAAAAACACTTTCTAAGTTTATTCAAAGAAAAAATTACATGAACTTCTTGGAAAATTTTATCCAGCTTCCCTCTTTCTTCTTCAGATAAACTATTCTTGAAAGATGTTGAAGGTTCTTGAGATATTATAGGAGCAGCTAAAAATGATTGAATTTTCTATATTATCTGTTTGAGTAAACTTACTCCAAACAATAGAGAGTGGGGGTTTATTTCTTCTAATGAAAATTTTCTTAATTGAGAATAAAAATCTATGAAAGATGGAGGTTGGTCGCATTTAGACTAAAAAAATCCAAAATTGAAATTTTATTCGAATTCTTGAAATCATCAGATATTTTAGTACAAAAANGGAGGTTGGTCGCATTTAGACTAAAAAAATCCAAAATTGAAATTTTATTCGAATTCTTGAAATCATCAGATATTTTAATACAAAAAATAAATTAACTACATAAGGGTACAGTGACGTAATAAGGGGGAACCGGGCCCTTGAAAGAAAACCCACCACGTAGGCCCATGGGGAGAGGAGAGGGCAATGATGTAGCTAGAGGGGGCACCGGTACGTCGCCCCCTCCATTCGGGCGGAAGGCCCAAAACAATCCTAATCATAAGGGTACCCTTATGTTTTTGGGAAAAATCAGCATTTTTGAGAAAGCGTCCCCATGCCGGACCCCCTGCTATGCCTTTGGATGAGGGGGGCATTCTATATAAGGTAACGTGAACACCTTATATAGAAAGCCCCTCCCCTGTCACGTGTTTCAAAGTCCTGAAGCAGAAATTTTGTTCAAAAGCTGATTCCTCTGGGGATAATTTTATTCAGGGAATCGATTGAGTGTATTTCCGACGCGTGAAAACGCTTCTCTGACCCTGATTCAGGGAGAGTGCATGTAAAACGTCTCAAAATGGGATAAGACATGACCAAAATATGAGGAAAAGAATAAGAATGAGGTTTTGGAATTTTTAACCACCGGAATCGTGTTTTTCGACCCCGAAAACCACAGGTCATTTTTAGCAATTTTTGAATTTTTCACCTAATGTGGGTCCAAGGGCCCGTTTTGTTGATTTTTCAATTTTTTGTCTCACAGAGGGCACTCCTTATAAAGTGCTCACGTCATTTTATATAGAATGCCCCTCCCCCCCCACAGGGGACATTCTATACAAGTGCCTACATAAGATAAATAGAAGACAATACCTTTAACTAAAATAATGGAAAAATCAAAAATCATTTTATTCAACAATAAACTTAACAAAAATTAAAATAAACCATCCAATCAAATAACAAAAAGTTCAACAAATTAAAAAATTTTGAGAATTCCATCATTCTTTTCTTTAACCTTCTCTTCCTTGTTCTCAGAAATTTTAATCTGCTTTTTGAATTCTGGAATAGCTGCCAGGTCTGCCAAAGCTTCCTTGGAAGATTTTTCAGCAGAAGGTACATTGTCCAAACCAGTCACATATATAGCACCTTTGATGGTTTTTCTGGCTTGTGATCTTAGGAGAATTTGCTTTGGGTTAGCTAAAATAGAAAGATAAATTAGCACAGAAATTTGAATATTTTAGATAAAAATCGATGTTGCCATTTTTGAACTCAAAATTTGTTTTTAAACTTTATTTCGAGCTCAAAAATAGATGAATATGAAAAAAGTAGTTACAAACATATCAACTAACCAGACACAAACTTCCTAGCATCCTTGGGATTGATGCCAAACAAAGTGCTCATATTGGCAGTGTCAAATGGAGCTCGAATACAAATCATTTCATCAGTACCACTTGAAATAAAAACATTTCGTCCATTCAAAGTTGCTTTCATCAAAAGACGAGCATTTGTTAGAAACTGCCTCCGTTCATTCTTATCCGACAAAGCTTCACCATAACACAACTCAAATCCAATTCCCGTCTCAATACAGCGCTGGATGATCTTTTTCTTGAATATCCACGGAACTTTGCCTGCCACCGGATTGAATGTAATAATATCCAAAAATTCGCCTTTTGTCGAAAAAGTAGTCAAGAATTCTTCGTCTTCCACGCGAACCGCTATCAAATCATATTGCTTTAATTTCGAGTGATGCATGATCGTATGCAAGGCAGTTGATTCGTTTATGGTTACTGTTAGGCGACTAAATAGAGTAATTGAAGTATTTGGAAAGTTAACCTGAATTGACGAAACTTCTTGCCAGCAACTTCAAAATTGGCTAAATCTAACTTGGATTGATCCACTAGGAAAGGTTCGGGAATAACTTCAACATTGGCTTGATTTTGGCCTTTCTTCTTTTTCTTTTTTGGAGGCTGATCGGTCTCCTGGAAAACAGAATTGTTTAAAAAAGCTTACGATGTTCTAATTAAACAAAATTAAAACTAATGTTTAGAGATGGGCTTGGATTACTCCAAGATTGGATTAATCCAAATTTGGGCAGATTTAGGCGCCTAAATCTGCCTTAATCTCTTTTATCCCACTTTTCCAAAAAATTCATTTAGGGGTTAAAAAAATTAATTTTCACAAAAACTCTTATTTTCGATGAAAACACTAGTTTCTAACACTACTTTGCGTATAAAAATTTTTCATATGTATCGATTTAGCTAATTTTTGAATATATTGTCTAAAAAATTGTGCTGAACAAGATGGCATAAAAATTTTTCTCAGGAAAATCCATTTAGGGAATCAAAAAATTAAATTTAAAAAAAAAACCCTATTTTGAGGTCAAAAATTATTTTCAGCCATTCTTAAAATGCGCTAATTTTTTGTACTCGAAGTTTTAAACTATGGTGATATTATTTTTGAACAAGAATTTTTGTAAAAATTTAGGGGGTTACTCCATAAAAATTTGACTTTTTTCGAGTTTCTACCATATGTATGTTTGTTTAAGCTCTAACAAATAATAAAAAGTATAAATACCATGTCAACTTTCTGAAAAGGATCCCCAATATCGATATTGATTACTACCGAATCATAGCCCATTCGAATAGCTCTTTTAACAAGAGTCAAAGTTCTGTCAGGATTTCCAGTATGCTTTAGATTCATCTCAGCAAATTGAAATTTATGCAATGGCTGTGCACGATTAGGTAATTTATTTTCGGGTTTTTGCATAAACTTTGAACCCAAAGATGTTGAAGGAGCGTCATCTACTTCCATTCTAAGATTGGGCTTCTTTTCGAATAAATATACAGGAAATAGACGATAAAAACAATTTCAAAGAAAATGTAGTAATAATTAGAATTTTATTTTAACTATAAAAATAAGTGAAACTTTTAAGTGCTATAATAAAAAATCACAGCTAAATAAGGCATGTAGCAACCTGTTTTCTAAAAATTTGGCAAGAAAAATATAGGATATGGCTAAAAAAATTGGGCATTATTCGACTTTCAAGCATGTGTCAAAGCAGGGTGAAGTTTTCCTCGGCATTCTCCAAAACCAATACGAACGCCGCCCTTTTCACAGTAACCTGAAATATAGAGACAATGATTTTTGAGGGAAATAAAATCACCTTTAAGATTAACTTCATCGTTATCAGCCAAGAATTTGCGCTGTTGATCACCAACTGGAACTGGATTTGCTCCTTTCCAAGAGAGTTCAAGCATTGAGCCATAAGATGTGGGTTCCTAAAAATCGAATATAAATTTGTCTCAAACTGATTTCTGTAGCATAGTTCGTATGCAGTGATAAAACTATGAGAATATGGAACTTACCGGTCCAGAAACTGTTCCTGATCCCATTAAATCTCCAGGGCGAACATTACACCCATTAACAGTATGATGAGCCAACTGCTGTTTTAAAGTCCAATAAATATTCTTGAAATTGGTCTTACACACTGTGTGATCCTTTTCTCCTTCAGCTAAAAAAGCATCAATAAAAATTTCTAAAAAACATACGTTTAATAGAAACTTCCAAGTTGATATCAAGTGTATATGGATCCGAATGTTTCAAATATGGCAAAGGATCTGGGTCCTAAATATAAGGTTAGACAAATCCAAATTTAAGCAACCTGAGGTGGATTTTCAACCATGAATGGCCTCAAAGCATCCATAGTAACAATCCAAGGAGAAATAGTTGTTCCAAAACTTTTGCCCAAAAATGGTCCTAGCGGCACATATTCCCATTTTTGGATATCACGGGCTAAAAATGAATGTAAAGCAGAATTTGAAATTTTAGTATACCACTCCAGTCATTCATAAGCACCATTCCAAAAACATGATCATCAGTTTTGTCAATAGGAATAGGTTCACCCAATTTTGTTGGAGGCCCACCAACAAAGAAAGCCATTTCAAGTTCGAAATCCATGAGTTTGCTAGGTCCAAAAGTTGGCACGGCAGCTAAAAAATAGGGAGTTAATAAAATGGATTAGGATTTTTAGGGATGGACATTAAGATGAGAAAAATGCTGTAATTGCTTTTTTATGCAAATTTTAAAATCTTTGTAAAAATAGAATTTAAAATCCGTTTTTTGTTCAAAAATTCCATTTTGAGTCTTCGTTTCAAAAAAATGTTCCGAAAAATCCTAAATCCATTAAAATATCGATGAATTACCATCAGTTGGATTTGTTTGACCATGTGGTCTTCGAATAGGGGTTCCAGAAATCACAACACTTGAAGCACGACCATGATAACCGACTGGCAGCCACTTCCTAGAAATAGTCATTTAAAACATATGTACTCATCCAAATTCTTACCAATTTGGTAGCAAAGCATTATCCTTTCCTCTAAACATAATCCCAACATTCGTCGCGTGTTGAATCGATGAATAAAAATCCGTGTAATCGCCTGAAAAAGAAATTAATACAAACAGTTTTATAAAATACCAATTTCAGCTGGTAGATGCATAATAGCTTCAGATTGTTTCACGAAAGCCTTTTCTCTAAGAGCATGTTCATCTCTTAAAGTCGGTTCATCTTTTGACAGCAATTTTTGAAGTGTCTGACGAGCTTCATGCCAAGCTGCTCTAGGGAGTCCCATAAAAGCATTCAAAGATGACTAAATTGTGACCGTTAAAAGCTGAATTAAAATCCTACCTCTTCAAAAACATCTTGATGATCTTTCAAATGAGGACCGTTGAAAAGGTGTTTAACCACAGAGAGATCAAAGATTTCTTCTCCAATAGCCACACCAATTCGTTTGTGAGACTAAAAACTGAGAATGTAAAAAAATACGGGCACAGGAAACTAAAATTTAAGTTTACGGTCATCACTTAAAATCGGTGTCAATTGATTCGTCTTGATGAGTTAAGATCAAAAAACGCAAAAAATTTTTGGGACGATTACTTTTGGATAATTTGAAGGTGTCCAAATGACCTATTTTAAGGATTTTTAATGCATAACTTACATTTTGTTGAGTCGAGAAAACTCCATATGGTAAATTTTCCAATGGAAAATCGGAGCCAGCAGGAACATTAATGAATGACATAATTTTACTCTAACAAAAATTCATTAGTAAAATTCGATAAAAATAGGTATTTAGCACAGATATTAGCAAAAACATTTAAAAATATTAAAATGTAAACTTATGAAAAATTTATATATTATAAATAACATACATGGATAAATTTCNTATTAGCAAAAACATTTAAAAATATTAAAATGTAAACTTATGAAAAATTTATATATTATAAATAACATACATGGATAAATTTCCATTTTCTTAACGCCCCCAGCATTTTTACATTACTAAAATTCAGCACATACTATAAAAACAAAAAATGCTCTATTTTTCTTGAATTTTTTAAATATATATAAATTATTGGTACTTTTATCTGACTGAACTGGTCCTTTAAAATACAAAACTGGAAATCCTTTTACGATAAAATTTAAACTTATATGAATTTATCCAAAATGCTGAGATAACAAAGTCAAATTAAAACATTTTTTGATTTTGTTAAAATTTAAACAAATTAAAATTTAAACCCGCTATATATAATAATTTACAACATAAATATAACAAATTCAAACTTCGGATCATGATGCGTTTGTTTCTTCCATAGAAATTGGCGCAATTTGCTAGAAAATTGGTCTATAAATATAAAAGAGACTAAAATCATACTTTAATAACATTTGCATAGATTGTGTTGTGAGTCAACAAGAAAAACACATTCTCATGAGCATAAACACCAATAAATTCTTGAAGCGGATCGTCCTCAGTATAGTCCTCGTCAAGACGAGCCATAGAAAGCACAAGTTGTTTGGCCACAGAATTTGCAGTTTTGCCAGTTTTTCGGTTCATAATAGAGCATTCTATAATTTAAGCTTTTGGTTAATACATTGGGAGCTACTTCGGCTCTTATACCCCCCCCCCCCCCCCCTCACCATTAAACATAGTATAAAAAAGAAAAATTTTATTTTCGAAATTTTCTCAAAAATGACCCCATTAAGGGTAATTTTATGCGGGAAAGACGTTGGCAATGTTATTTTTCCGTAAAACGCTTTCATTTTTTAGAACAATTTTTCGAACATACAATGAATTTTTTTTCAAAATTTTTTCAAAAATTCGATTCTCAAAAAATGGAAGCGTTTTTAAGCAAAAATAACATTTCCCGCATAAAATTACCCTTAATAGGGTCATTTTTGAGAAAATTTCGAAAAATAAATTTTTTCGATTTTAGACCACGTTCAATGGGGTATAAGAGCCGAAGTAGATCCATACATTGCAATGCTAACCTGGATCAAGTGGGACGTTTTGCCAATAAATATAAGCATGATTACGTCGATCTGTAATAACAGCATATTCTCCGCTAACCGAACAAGTGGTAAAGCGCCTAGATTGTTTTCCGGCCTAAACGTTCAACATAAAAATAATAACAAAAAATAAAAATGGCCAATTTATTACAATAAAAGGAAGATAAATATATATGCACGCCTAAAAGTTCAAGGACATGTCGCATAGGTCAGTGAAAAAAATGATCTCTTCATTATTTTGAGAAAAAGATTACAGTCAACTCTCGGTTTAGTGACACTCTCTTCAAACAAATTAGTACCCCTTCCCGAAATTCGTCAAAAATCGAGTTTAAATCGGATTTCTTGAAGCTATTACATTTTGAATAACTAATTAGATGCACAATATTTTATTTTAAAAATATTGAAAAATCTTTTATTATGCATCTACCAGCTGATATTGGTATTTTATAAATCTGTTTGTATTAATCTCTTTTTCAGACGATTATACGGATTTTTATTCATCAATCCAACACGCAACAAATGTTGGGATTATCAAAAATACTATCACGCAAAAAAACTTATGCTGCTCTTGATTTTTGAAAATAGGGTAAAAAGTGGATTAAAATTACATAAATTTAAAAAACCATTTCTCGGCAAAAATAATAATTTTTTTTACAAAATATTTCACTTCCAATTAACTATCCAAAATGTGGTCGCTCGAAGAAATCCAATTTAACCTCAATTTTTGGCGAATTTTTTTTCAAATTAATCGTAAAAACCTCGATTTAGTAACACCCCTTCCAATTCGATTTAATGACCCCTCCCTGAAGGTGTCCCTAAATCGAAAGTTGACCGTACTTGAACATAACCAAAAGCGTTAAGAGTAAACTTGTGCTCAATCGGATTATCTTCTTCCAAAGACCAAAAAATTGCATCAACATCATGCCGAAGACAAAATGATACCGGTCCACCAGGTGATAAACGAAGCGTGAAGAGTATTTGATGAGACGAGATATCGCTCTAAATAGAATAGATTATCCTTAAATATAGTTGTGCATTACTACAAGGTCAGAATTAGGAGCGGTTACTCCAAGGGTTCCATGGTTCGGTGGTACTGGGCTTGTCTCAGGCGCAAATCAAGGCTGGTTCAAACCCCGCTTGAGGCCAAAAGGTTTTGCCTAGCAGTCACGTCTATTCGGATGCTCTCTAGAATGCTCGGCATTACATATTAAATGCGCTGTGTCTGTTTGAAATTTGTAAAAATATATAAAATATTAGGTCTTTCAAAATATTGCATCTTTTCATTTTATCCCTGTGGGACTCACGAAAGCCGTTTTCGAAAATTTTTTTATAATTTTGTTCCTGAGATCAAGACAAACAACTTTGTAGAGCATCATTTTTTGTGGAAAAACATTTGTCATGGAAAAAATCCTTATGACAATTTTGAGTTATGGTTACTATTATTTTTTGTTTTAATTCCTAAATAACCACATGTATTTCATAAAGTAACATAACTTAAAGTCTTGTTTAAAAAGTGAACTACTTTTACCATATAAACCATTTTTTTAAAATACTTACATATCTAACAACTTTATGCGTTTTGTCATCCAACCATGAAACATAAGTAATCTCATATTCTGACTGATCACATTCTTCCAGCTCTTCTTTGTTAAATCCAGGTCCAGAGCCGTCAAAACCTGCCACCTAAAAATGTCAAATTATATATAAGGCTTACAAATTACCTCTTTATCTGAGGTAAACTTTTCAAGCTGTTCCATAGCATCAGCTACAGTTTTTGGATCGGATTGATATATCCCTCGCTTATCACCAACTACGAGATCTGTCCAGCTGATTGTTGAGGTCTTGAATAAAGTGAGCTCCAATCTAAAATTGAGTTAAGCAAAGAAAAAGCCATAATTATTCGATTCCAAACAAGAAAATTACCAAAACCATACATATGATTACCAAAAGTCCAAGTTGAAGAGTCAACATCAATATTACTAAAGAGAGTTCCATTTAATAAAGTAACACCTCGAATTTTGATGGAAATTTTCGATGGCTTCAATTCAAATTCGATATCTTTTTTCGTAATCTCTTCACCAACTTTGAAAACCGCCGAAACATCTTCTGAAGTTTGAGTCCATACGTAAGCATAAGTTGAATTGGTGATGTCTAAATTGAGCACATTACAAAATGGCATAAACCCAGGTTAGATAAGAGTGGTAAATAAAATTACAGGGTATAAAAAACAGGAATTTGGGATTTTTTTATGTTGTTTCGACCTAAAATTAAAAAATAGACCCTATTAGAGCTAATTTTATGCGGTGAATCGATTACGATCATTTTCAACGCCTCCCTGACCTTGAATCAGGGAATAGGAGTGTATGTATTGAATCGAACATTTTTAGATTTTATGGGAGTAAATTATGCGGAAAATCGATTATACGGATTCCCGAAGCTTGAAAATGCTTCTCTGATCCTGATTCAGTGAATCGGGATGTATGTATTAAAGCGGTGAAAATTTTTTCTTAGATTCAGGATCAGGAAACCGTTTTCAAGTTTCAGGAATGCGCGCAATCAATTCCCCCCACATAAAATTAGTCCTAGAGTCATTTTTGAAAAAAATTTCGGGTCAAAAAACATGAAAAAATCGCCCAAATTCGTTTTTTATACACCTTGTATATACTACCTGTATCTTGCTCCATGCTCTCGGCTGGTTGAACTGGTAGAGTCCCAATACCAGATGAAACAGATTCCTTTTGAATTGAAGGCTCCATAGCTGTATCCTTCATAAGTTTGGGCTTTCGACCGCCAACAGTAATAATAGACTTGGAATCTTTATCAAGGGTAGCAAAGTCAAGTCGACCATCACAATTAAAAGTACGCACATGATTCACTTTGAAATTCCTGTGGTTATCTTAAAACTATATATTATTAATCCAAAGCTAAAGATGAATTTACCAATGCTTATAGTCAACCAAACAAGCCGAGTAGCAAATTTAGATTTTTCTTTATCCGCTTTCACTTCACTTTCATCCCGTTCAAAAATCGACTGAAGAAGTNCAAAGCTAAAGATGAATTTACCAATGCTTATAGTCAACCAAACAAGCCGAGTAGCAAATTTAGATTTTTCTTTATCCGCTTTCACTTCACTTTCATCCCGTTCAAAAATCGACTGAAGAAGTACATCAAACTGGTTAAAATTAGTGCGCCTAGCATCCGCAATAATACATGGAGTTCGATAAAATTCTTCAGAATCATTGTACTTTTCTGGACCAAAAACTTCATCATTATCTTCAAATTCGTTCATGACATAAGTCAAAAGAGGCTAAAATTTTTTCATTTAATAGAAGCAAAAAGTGATAAAACTGCTTTATAAATTTGATGTCAAAAACTAGGAAACTAATTTATCAAATTAAAAAAATAAATTAGTTATGTTTAATATTAAAATCCAATAAATATCATATTTCAAGCTAAAGACGTACCGTCCATTTAGTCTCCTTATCGCGGTTATAAGTGCGAAAAAGTGTAACCGCTCCACAGCCATTGCCAACAAATGCGTAGTTTTCGTCAGGAAAAATAATACTTTCCGGCAAACGATCATATTTATTGGTTCCATCTATGCCAAATTTATCGTTAGGAATAAGCACTTTATGCACAATACGTTGGTTGTCCCACTTTCGAGCCTAAAATAACCGTACCANGCAAACGATCATATTTATTGGTTCCATCTATGCCAAATTTATCGTTAGGAATAAGCACTTTATGCACAATACGTTGGTTGTCCCACTTTCGAGCCTAAAATAACCGTACCAGTGACGTATTCAGAGAGAGGCAAAGGGAGCAGACTTGTACGAAGGGGGCCCGTTTCGATAGTCCTCAAAACGGACCCCTTAACATAAGAGTACTCCCAGGACGTAACCAATGGAAGTGCGGTCGCAGTCCCGCTCCGACCCTGCTATAGCTAATCTTTTTTTGAAAAAAATTCTTTTCTCCAATTTCATTATTTTTGTGTCAATCATCTTCTCTCATCGTCCCTACAATGTTTGCAATGGCACTTCGGGTTTAAATCAATCGTTCCTGAGATCGTAATCACAGACACAAATTACATGTTTAATGTAGTAGGATCTCAAAACTAAAAAATATTAGCACACCTGACAATTAAATGAAGTTGTTAAAATAAAACCATTTTCCAACACCAAATAAAATCGAACATGATCCGTGGTTGAATAATGACGATCCACGACAAGTTTATCAAACTGGCTATACATCTTCACATATTGAAAAGCCCATTGCTTTTCAGTCGGAAGCAAATGGCGTACTGGAAAAGAGAAAATAACAGCAAATTATGACAAAACGTACCATTTTTCTCCAGCTTAAGTTTAGATATTGGACAAGTATCGTTAGACAGCATATACTTTTCAAATTGTGTGTTTAAAAGATCACGATTTGGTTTCAAAGCAATATAATCACCCTCAAGTGTCGAGTTACTCATTGTTTAAGATATTTTCTAAAAATTTTTTCGTTTTTTAATGTCGAAAAAGTTAAAAACAAAAAATAAACATTCAAAAACGGTATCCAAACTTTGAAAAAAGATTTAAATCAAATAAAACTAAAATTTTTCCTATATCAGGACTTATTGCATCCTATGCCATGACTTTGCGCCCCTTTTATATTAATCCCTGCTATATCTAACCTTTTTTGAAAAATATTTTGTCTCCGATTTCGATTATTTTGGTGTCAATCTACTTCTTTCATCGTCCCCTACAACTTTTGTTTTAGCGTCCTGAGTTTAAAGCAAACGTTCCCGAGATCATTTAACATATATTACACGTTTAATGTAGTAGGATGACAAAGCAAAATGCGAACTTTCGCCTTAATTAGGGTGTTATACCTAGAGACCGCCATATTTGAAATCAAAAAATGTGGTACAGGTAACCCTCTCAATTTTTTGAATTTTTTTGCTAAAATAGTATTTTTAGTGTTGCTCTACACGACTGTAACAAAATTTTTATAAAAATCGACAAATTTGGGGTACTTTGGGCCCTTGCAAAATTGATACTTTTCCACTAAAACAGTAAAAATTAGCAGTAAAATTGAAATATCTCAAAATCTATAAAGCTGCCAATCAACGCCATTTGTACACTTATTCTGCATGTTATTCTCGACATTTTGGCAAAAAATTACGATAAAAAACCCCGCCGAACACCTGCATAACCCTTTACAAAATTTGTTGATTTTCGATTCAATGCACCGATTCCTTCCCTGAATCAGGGTCAAGGAAGCATTTTCAAGGTTCGGGAATGCGCGCAATCGATTCCCCGCATAAAATTACCCCTAGAGGGTTACTTGTTAAAAAAATTTTTTTCGGAGATAGGGCCGCACCCACTTTAAATTGCTGTTGTGACATCGAATTTACCAATTTTTTTCATTTTTCTTGATTTTTTTTCTCAAAAGTTTGCCAACGATCTTAATTAAAGTTGTTTCTACACACATTTTGAACACTTTTAGCAAAAAATCTCGAAAAAAATTTTCACGTGGCGGTCTCTAATTAAAAGGTGTAGAATATTGTAGGAAAAAAGAATCAATGAACATAACATAAAAATCACGTTAAACTATGAATTTTTGTTACAATGAATTGCAATGTTATTTTGTTTCAATGAAATTGCAAAGTTATTTTCATTTTTTGCATACACATTAAAAGATCAAGATAACAGATTCAAACTATTGCCATAAAAATTTTTCGTTTCAGTATATTTTATGTTTTCAAAAATACAAATAAGCACATGTAAACTTTCTTTAAGATATTTCAAATAAGAAACCATTTTCATTCTTTTCTGTAAGCACCATTGGTTGTTTTTGGAATATTTGCACCATACGATGAAGATTTTGCCATTGAAGATAGACCATAACTAATATTGTAATTCCAATAAGGATACTTAAGAGGTGAAAAATTGTGCTAACCCAGTTTGATTGACTGGATTGTGAATTCGAAGTATAGGGCCTAGAAAAAGAATTATATAAGGGCCTCCACTAATTCGTCTCGACGCGTCTCGATGTCAAGACGAATTAGTGGAGGCCCTAAAAGAGCGCAATACTCACCCACAAATGCAGTTCACTTTAGAAATGGGTATCGTAGGAATTCTTTGATAACCAGATTTTGAAATATGAATACCTCGTCCTGTAAGGTTTAAAAATTCATATCCGTATAACTCACAGCCATCAAAAACAAAAATCGCTTGAACGATCGGAAAACTCTGCGTAGTTAGTTGAAACTCATCTTGACTTGCTTTATCCATATATCCTAAATGCTCATCTGGAATGACATGGTTAACTCCATCCGTCGTGATCTTAAAAGTTGAGAATTGCGCCTATTTTATAACGATAAAATTACATATTTCAGAAAAGCATGACACATATTGTCACCATAAAGCGCTGCGCAGACTTTAATTTCGCTGCCATCTTTTGTAATAAATGGTCGCATGCCAATTTTAGGACAATTGTTTTCTAATCCTTCAAATGCACTAATGAATAATAGTATGATAACTAGATAAAAGAACATATTAAAAGGGTAAGAAATACAAAACGAATAAAAAAGGACTGATATTTTTAGTTTGTGTTATATATAAGCTAGTCAGCTGTTTTTTTTATATCATAAACAAACCAATTATGCTCAATACAGGGTGCGGCAAAAGTTCGGTTACATACAATTTTTTACATGCATATTGACGATTTTAATTGAATTTTCATTTCTAATTGATTTTTTTTAGCATGAAGGAATTCAGAGGAGGCATTATTCGTTTATTTGAGCAAGGAAAAAATGCTAACCAAATAGCAACCGCCATGAATCTCCATCGAATGGTGTAGGGCATGGAGTCGAGTCTCCTTTGTTCTTTTCCCCGCGGGCGTCAAGGTGAATGGGCGAAGTACCGTGAGTTTTTGCGGCAGAAGATCTTGCCGTGGGCAAAACGAGCTTATGGGTGGCAGAACGGACGGTGGCAGAAGCGTTGGGTATATCAGGAGGATGGTGCTCCTGCCACAAAGCCGAAGAAACTCCCAACTGGTTGGTTAAAGACATCTTCCCGGAGTGCATCGACGTTGACATCAGCCCGCAGCGAAACAAATGCGAATGGCCACCGAATTCTCCGGATTTGAATGTTTTAGACTATTCACTGTGGAGTATTTTTGGAAGCTGATTCGAAGCCGCACAGTCGATCGAAGCTTTGAAAAAGAGTTTTGGTGAAAGCGTGGAACAATATCCCCCAAAAAGTCATTGATAGAGCTGTGGATAACTTTCCCAAGCGATTAAAGAAGTGTGTTGAAGCCGGAGGTGGCCATTTTGAGAATAAATAGTTAAATTATGTTATTGTTTTTTTTGTTAGTTTTAATTAAATTTTACGTGTTATTTTATTACATACAAGAAATGAAAATTATGTAACCGAACTTTTGCCGCACCCTGTATGTTATGTTTCAATATTTCTTGCAACTTTTTTGCTCATTCAATCATCACAGATCAATAAAATATTTTATTCTTTTAAAAAGGATATGCAAGACGCATATAATCAATGGACATTTATTTACAAATCTTACGTAAATCATTAAAAATTAATACTGTAAACAATCTTAACAGAAAGAAGAATTAAAGTACGTAACGTAGATCTAATTGATATAAAAAACTATATTTTTGGCTAATTTTAAAGGACCAGTCCGAGCGGAAAAAAGTTGCCATTTTTTGTCGATCTTTTTGAAGTTCATAAAAAATGGAGCATTTTTTGTTTTTATGGTAAATTCTGAATCATTATCGTTTTCGAGATAATTGCGTATAAAGTTAGTGATTTGAAATTTTTTGTATTACAACGAAAATATGTTCTTCTCAATATACAGATTTTATTGATTCAGGGAAAAAACTATCAGATACATGTTTTCGTTGTAATACACAAAATTTCAAATCGCCTACTTCATACGCAATGATCTCAAAAACGACAACGATTCAGAATTTACCGTAATGCGCCATTTTTTTAATGAACTTTCCTAATATCAACAAAAATGACAACTTTTTGCCACTTGGACTGGTCTTTAATGAAAGAAAGCGATGTGGAATTGGAATCAACATTTTGAACATTTGAGCTGAATGTTTTGATTTGGAATGTGGAGATCAACAGCCGCAAATTATCCATTTTCTAAAATTTGGGTATTAAGTCGAAAAAAGACAAAAGTTGCTGGGTGTGATCCAGTGCCGTACCGGCGCCGGACCGTTTGCGGCTGGTCGTTTGCGTTTGTGACATTTGCGGCCGGATTTTTGCGTTTGTGACATTTGCGGCCGGACATATGCGGTTGTGTCTTTTGCGGCTGTGAAATTTGCGGCTGTGACATTTGCGGCTCGGTGGGAACGGGATCGAACCTACGCCTTTCCGACTGCGAAACTAACGCAAAAGTTTGGACGCAAACCGTCTGGCGCCTTCATGGAGCAGTTGGTAAAGCGTTAGTTTCGCAGTTGGAAAGGCGTAAGTTCGATCCCGTTCCCACCGAGCCGCAAATGTCACAGCCGCAAAAGACACAACCGCATATGTCCGGCCGCAAATGTCACAAACGCAAAAATCCGGCCGCAAATGTCACAAACGCAAACGACCAGCCGCAAACGGTCCGGCGCCCCGTACCAGGGGTACATGTGCCCCCTCCCAAGGGTCAAAAAAGTTTTAAAAAAATCTAAAGAAAGTCCCCCTTATGTTTTTGACCAAAAAATGTTGGCAACTAGGGTCGGGATCTTGTACCCCATGCACAAAAAGGGGAGGTTGCTGCACCCTCTCAATTAGTCGTATCGAACGATCAATTCGTATTCGACCAATTTGCACCCCCCCCCCCCCCCCCTCTGCTTGTGCATGTATGGCTGTAGCTAGGAGGGGGCACGTGACCCAAAGACGTAGCTGGGAGGTCCGGCATGAGGGCACTTCTGGTTTTCCCCAAAAAACATAAAGTAGTAGCATACATGTATAACTAGCCTCCCAAATTTTCGACCCCTAGCGCGCAAGAAAAGATCAAAATTACCATTTATATAGCTGAGGTACCACAATCAGCGGTTCGAATTTGAATAGGTTGGCTACATT
>OZJO01007135.1:0-28362 GCA_900406225.1 Acrobeloides nanus
AGATCTTTTAAGACGAGAAGTCAAATTTATACATCTATTTACGTGTATCTTCTCGAAACTCAAAACATGTTCTCGAAAGAAAACATGGGTGAGGTAAAATATGCGCATAACAATAACAATTTTGAAAATACAGGGTGTATCACGAATGTCTCCCATATTTTGAATGGTTCTCATTTTTGATACATGAATCCATTTTTCTTGATCGACACTTATTTCAAAATATCGGAATAGTGGTTGACCAAATGTTAAACATTGGCGTAGCTAATAAAATCTTTATTGAGTCGATGTTCCGGTGATTTACGAGAGATTTAGGTCTGTATTTATAGATACAATCTAAGTCTTAAGATGAGTGGGCGATCAAGAAAACGTTTCGGTGATTTACACCTTTTGGTGTAAATCACCGAAACTTCGACTCAATAAAGATTTCATTAACTACGCTAACGTTTAACATTTGATCAACCACTATTTTTTTACATTTTTGATGATAACTTGGCTAAATAACATCCATTTCGCAAACTTTTTTTAAAGAACATTCCTCGAATCGAGATGCATCCGAATCTGTGGTCGACGAGATGATTTGATGTCATAACACCTTCGATGCGTCTCGAGTCGAGACTCTCGACGCAAGGGATGTCTTAAAAAAAGATTAGAAAAAGGAGGCGATTTAACCGATCTATCATTGAAAATGTGATAAAACACGCGTTACCAAAAAAATTTCTTGCACTAGCCTAAATCGGTCAAAAGCAACCGAATTTATGGAAAAAAATTTTAAACATAAATGGTAACTTGTCAGCTACAAAATCTTGAATCTCTACTTCTTAATGGTCGACCAAGAAAAATGGATCCACGTATCAAAAATTAGAACCATTCAAAATATGGGAGACATTCGTGATACACCCTGTATTCGCCAATTTTAATGATTTCGTGGAAAATTGTTTGAATTTTCTGGTTGAAAACCTGTTTTTTGCCCATCTTGAACTTAGGAAAAGAAGATTGTTTTGGCTAATCTTGGATCTCTACCTCTTAATAACAAAAGGAACATAGACCTTTTAAAGGAACATAAACCGATTTTAGGGTAAAAATAAAAATTTTAAAAAATTTCATTTTTTAACCTAATCTCACAATTGAACTGTGTCGCATAAATGCATTGTCAGAACTCGAAAATGAGCTTTGACAAGGTCATTTTTCACCCTAAAATTGAATTATATGTGACAAAAAGCCGTTTTTATACAGCCGGAAAGTCGTCGAAAATCCATCACTGATTTAGGTCATGCTATTGATGAAGAGAAGAATGCATATGGGTAATCATGGTCGACAATTATGAGAGTGTCTGAATTATGAAAATGGGATTTTTTTAAAAGGCTTTTTATAGCATAAGTGGTCAAAAGATTCAAGGTTATTTAAACATATAATTTTTAACCCAAAAATTGGGAAATAAAAATTTAAAGGTCAATAATATTGTGAATTCGTCTCATCGGAAGATTAACACGGAAAAACAATGTTTTCTTTTTCATTTCAATGTTCAAACTCGTTTGAAAATTTTTTCACAATTTTGTTTCGCTCAACTTTTTACCGTTAGATTTATCTAGTAGTGCCGTAAAAACAAAAAAATGATCGAAATTTTGTGCTCTATCACATGGCATAAACTCCCTAAAAGTAGACTGGTCCTTTAAGAAATCATTAAAATAACAATTTATAAGTAAAAAATCATGATTTAGACATTGTTAAGAGAGCAATATAAGAACAGAGCTGCATCTTGGGGAGTATGTTTGGCCATTCCAGCAATCTCATATTCTAACGTCGCTTGCCATGAAGATCTATCTACCAAATGCGGTACCGCTTGATCTCGTGTTTTTAATACGTGATTCACGCTTCTAAAAATCATTTTTATATTTTAATTTTTTTGGGGGTTTTACAGTAACCACGCGATCCGTTTTATAAAAAAGTTGATAATCAAAAGACTTATGAGTTCCTCGGAGGAACTTCCTCCCTATGTATCGTAGCCAGTTCCGGAACCGGAAGTCGGATCCCGGAACCAGAAGTTGGAACGGAGATCGAAAGTAAAAACTTCCGACTTCCGGTTCCAATTTAGTGCAAATGTTTTAAATCGGAAGTTTTTACTTTCGATCTCCGGTTCCAACTTCCGGTTCCGGAAACGGGCCCCAAGGGAGGAACAGAAGGAGCCCGATCGTCGGCGATTTAAAACCATAAGAAATGTACTGTGTTTTGATAGATCTGATTATCCGAAAAATTTATAAAAAGGATCTCTTATGTTTTTGATCGAGCTTCGATAATTTTTTGCTGTTTACGCTAACAGGCTCTAAAATACCTTTTAGATCGGCCAACAGAAGCACTAGGCTTAGATTCGGATTCATCATGTTTTGGCTCATTGTTGACTGCTGGACTTTCCGCGTTGTATCCAAATTTGTTGACAGCTGGACTTTCTGCGTTATAGCCAAATTTGTTGACAGCTGGACTTTCCGCATTGTAACCAAATTTGTTCACTGCTGGACTTTCCGCGTTGTAACCAAACTTGTTGACTGCTGGACTTTCCGCGTTGTAGCCGAATTTGTTGACAGCTGGACTTTCTGCGTTGTATCCGAATTTGTTCACTGCTGGACTTTCTGCGTTATAGCCAAACTTGTTGACAGCCGGACTTTCCGCGTTGTAACCAAACTTGTTGACAGCTGGACTTTCTGCGTTGTATCCGAATTTGTTGACTGCTGGACTTTCCGCATTGTAGCCGAATTTGTTGACAGCTGGACTTTCTGCGTTGTATCCGAATTTGTTGACTGCTGGACTTTCCGCATTGTAGCCGAATTTGTTGACAGCTGGACTTTCTGCGTTGTATCCGAATTTGTTGACTGCTGGACTTTCCGCATTGTAGCCGAATTTGTTGACAGCTGGACTTTCTGCGTTGTATCCGAATTTGTTGACTGCTGGACTTTCCGCGTTGTAGCCAAACTTGTTGACTGCTGGACTTTCCGCATTGTAGCCAAATTTGTTGACTGCTGGACTTTCTGCGTTGTATCCGAATTTGTTGACTGCTGGACTTTCTGCATTGTAGCCAAATTTGTTGATAGCTGGACTTTCCGCGTTGTAACCAAACTTGTTGATAGCTGGACTTTCTGCGTTATAACCAAACTTGTTAACTGCTATATTTTCCTTGTTGTATCCAAATTTGTTCACAGCTGGATTGCCTAAAAATTAATTATAAACCTCACATGTGGTATATGCGTAAATCGTCATAAATTTTATTAAAAACGATTTTCTCGGGAGGGGGAGGGGGTTTCTTACAGTTCTAGATAAAAAATTTTCAATATTATCAACCAATTCTGGGAAAATTGATTACCTCGTTCAGTTTTTGTTTCATAGTCTTTCAAACGATTTCCATACACCAAATAAGGCTCTCGAAATATCATTGCAATCGTCCTAAGAGCATCTAGAAGACCGTTGTTTTCAATGTCTTTTACACACCCACATACGCGACTATCAGGCGGGCTCTTCTCCAAATCTACATATGCATGATGAACCATATGCCAAAGTTCTTTCATGTGAAAAGCGTGTTCTATCATTTCCAACGGATTTGAAAATCGAATGCCATAAGCACTATCGCCCAAATGATCAAGAACTTCATCGAGCGTCTTCATCCCATCTGTCATGAAAGCTGCATCATTCGGGCCTTTACGATCAGGAGCATATAAAAGAATAGGCAGGTCTGCGTTCAAATCTTCGTTAATCGTTGGGATATGGTTGTCTTCAGTAACGTCAGGCTTGAATTTGCGTAGTTCTCGGACGGATAATGAATGTATTGAATGAGCTACGCTAAACGCAAAATTATCGGAAACACCAGCATCTTTCATAAGGCTTGAACATGATGTCGAGGTGACATTTACAGGGCTTCCATAAACAAGCAGAAGACAATTAAGGAAACAAATCAGCAGGACTTTTTGAAAGAACATTTTTGATAAAATGAATTGGTTCTTTACCCGTATCATTTATATATCCATACAGGTTAAGAAATATATTGGGATTATTTTCCATTATCATTGTACCTTGGTTTATTATCATTTTCGGTTTTCATGTGATCAAAAGGTTTTTCTGATAAAAGCTAGACAATAAATAACTCCAATGTAAAAATGATTCTTTTTTGCATTTCAATGTACTCTTGATTGTATTTCAATCTGACTCTATTTTGTATTTCAATGTAAAAATGAGAAAGCAAATCGTGTGATGTTCATAATCAAGCACCAAAATTTAGGGATTAAAAACAGAGATTTGTTCCAATGAAATTCTCGAAGCAAGTTCCCTTATGGATTGTCACTTGGTGTGGTTAAAATTTCAACAACAAAAATTTTTTTACTATTTCTAAAAAAGACCCTACCAGGAGTAATTTTATGCGGGGAATCGATTGCGCGCATTCCCGGAGCCTGAAAATGCCCGTTTGACCCTGAATCAGCGATTTTTGGTGTATTGAAGCGATCACATGATTAAAAGCAATGTCTTTTTTGTTTCAATGCACCTTATTCAGGTCAAGCGAGCATTTTCAGGTTTCGAGGAATCGAATGAGCGCATTTTTTTATTTTTCTTGCCTGAAAATTAAAGATTTTTTAGGTTTGTGGGGGTGGGGAAGATTCTACCAGTTCCCCCTAAATAATTACATCAATGATTTCAACTCTGTGACCAATTTTATTCAAATATACAGGAACAAAATAACATAGATCATCTTCTCACAAATGTAATTGCTATAATCACATTCCATACGATCAAATCCGAAAGTATAGCCTTATATGGAACCTGAGAAATATTCTTCTTATGATCTTGACTCTTCTCTCTTGAAGATGTGTTATTTTCTATCTTCGATTCTTGATAATTCTTTCAAAATTACCCATAATAGGGTCATTTCTCGAAACAAAAGTTTTGGGTCCAAAACTCATCGAAAAATGGTAAAATTGAACTTTTTTTGGGCCACCCTGTATATTTTTTTAAATTACTATTTATTATTGTACATATTTATTATACAATGAATCTTAAAACGATGTCCGGCACATGAGTGGGACCAAAAATTCCCAAGGGCCGGACAGGTTGAGGCCTGGGCATGTCGGTCGCGACGCGGGGCGCCAGTTAAAAAGCTTATTTAATACTATTGATTCAAGCACCAAATCTTCTTTTATGTAAAAGTTTACAAATATTCGGATCTAATTCTTCATTAAGACCTCCAACATAAGTATTCCTTAAAAGAGGATATGTTTCGAAGTGATAAAAATGCACTTGCTCGATTGTATAGAACATTTATATCAATTTGAGGACAATTTTCTTCTATAAATTGGTTCCAATTTCTACCGAATGCATAATAGGGATGAATAAAATTTCTTCCCATTAGTTGTTGGACCAGCTGAGGAAGTTTTTCGATCTGAAAAAATTTTTTGGATCATTTCTAAATTTTAATAATTACATCGTTTTGTTTGAAAAATTGGAAACTACTATACAATAAGGGGCCACCCACGTGCAAAAAATTTCAAAAAATTTTTCTAGAAATGACTCCTCTAGGGGTAAAAACATGCGGAAAATCCGAATTTGACATTCTAGTGACGTTGAAATCTTTTAAAACTCACCAAAACCATCTCAGGAAATTGTGTCATAATGGCCATGTTGATCACGACAGCCAAATAACTTTGGGGATCGTCTAGGCTGTAGTGCTGAAAAAATAGTCTTTATTGAAAAATTAATAACAATTTTTACATCTCCATTAATGGTGACAAAATTGTTTTGCACCGGAAGTCTTCCAGGTTGAACATAGGATAGTCGAGAGCGACTGATCGTCGTAGAGTTTGACGCCCTCTAAAATTTTTGGTTTTCATTTTTTGAGCTCTGATAAATGCTAAATCTAGTTATTTGAACTAATAAAAATTTAGAAAAGGCATAGATAAGCTTATTTTGGTATGATTGAAAAGCTTAGGTTTAGGCTTAGCTTAATGTAAAGGAATCGAAGTGCCACTCTGGGATTTTTCATGACCTTCGTTCAGTCAAACCTCCATAGATGAAGAATCAGAAATCTTAAATTAATTTTCATTGAAAAAAATATTCGTTTTCATCGAAATCCCAAAGTGGCACTTTGTTTCATTCCATTGTTATACTTAGGCTTTGGTTTTTGCTTACAATTGCTCCTATCCTAATTTCATTTCAACTCTAGCAAAAAATAATACTTACACTATTTGGACGTTCACGCTCCACCGGTTGGTTGCCATAAGACCCCATTCTGGTTCTTGATTCCATAACTGATTGTGATCTCCTTATTGGATCCCAAGATTCTTCATATTGAAAATTGCTACAGTTTTCCTGCACATAAGGGTCTTCATGAAAAGCACAGGGCTCGTCATATGATGGTGTTTGTTTTCTTCTTGATGGTGGGATGTAATGATAGTCTTCATGGTGCGTAGGAAGAGGTTGTCTAGGATCTTGAGAGTAAATCATGCTTTGATTCATATAAGGTCGATTATAATCAGGTCTATGATGAGTAGCAGAATAGGTAGAATAAGATTCTTCTAGAGGTCCATGACGAAATTGGTTGAAATAAGCATCTTCTTCGAGATTTTGATCATAGCATGGTTGACCAAAATTTGACCCTTGCTCTAGATTTGGCGGCGAACGAGCAAATTCTGATTGTGGACCTGCTCTTGTTGATCTAGATTCACTTCCAGCTCTGGGTTGTGGTGCTCTATTCCGATAGGATAGATCAATAGATCCGATTTCTGCCTCAAACTCTTCACTCGATTCGGCTCGACTCCGCATTCTCTCATGCTTGCCCGGTCTTCGTCGTCTAGATTTCTCTGCCAGCCCAGAAATTTGTATTGTTCGATTTGGTGGAGAATATTCGTCATGGTTTTCTTCTGCCACAGGTGTAGTTTGAATAAATCTTGGACTGTTGCCTCGTCGATCTTCATTCGACATAGTCGCTCGACGATTTGTAGCTTCTGTATTTGCAGGCGAGTATATAGGCTTTTCTGGATGCATATTTTGATCATAAGACTGTGAAGTTGATAGCCTTTTCGGTGGTAAGTATTGTTCTTCACCCCAAAATTGATTAGATTTTGGTTGCTCTCTTGGAGGATTATTCCCTGAAGTGCCAGGCATTGATGGCGACTCGTTGATACGACCCGGTGGCTGTTGCAAACGAATTGAAGATGTCTTGATTTCACCACTCGGAGATAGGGGTAGCGATGAGTAGGATTTTTGAGCTGGCGTTCGTCGTATCGAAGGTTTTTGCTAAATAAAATGTTATCCAATTTGGGAGAAGATTGAGATAAGGAGAGGGATGGTGGGATCAATGGCACTTCAGGGGGCAATATCAAAAAATTTTCCAAGAGAAAAATTGAATTTTTCAAAGGAAGCTAATTTAAAAAATAGGTAAAATTTGTATTTAAAAAACATCGTCTTTTTACCTGATTAATAAGATCCTCATCCAAATAATCTCGGTATTTGCTAATCGTTTCATCAATAGACATATTTCTATGATCCACTTGTATTTTTTCTTCCACTTGAATTTGTGGATGAGTTTGAGTTTTTTGGAGTGCTGTCTCCCGAGAGAAGATTTTATACCCTGGTTTTTTGAGTGTTTTTTGAGGTTGGTCTTCACCACTGCTGGAAGTATATATGTCTTCACCTCGAGTTATTCGGATAGGTGAGCTCTGAAAATTTCCTTTATGATTTTTTTGAGCCCCTTGGTCCACCTTATGGTTTTTTAGTGCTATCCCTCCAATCACTACCCCTACGATTACTGTCCGAAATTACACCACTGCTATGTGAACAGAAAATTTTCTTAATAATATATTTTTATACCAAATCCTTACAAAAGCACGAATAATTCTCGGCTCCTCAATCACTCCTTCATCATCTTCGCTACTAGACGTTGGAAACCCAAAATCTAGAGGCTCTTCTAGACCGTCCTCATCCGGTGATGAATTTTGTGGGCGAGCATTTGCATTCATCTGATTTGGGGCTCCTTGAAGTGCTGTCTCACGCGTGAAGATTTTTGCACACTCTGGTTTTACGAGTAGTATTTGTTCTTGATCTTCATTACTGCTGGAAGGAGCATATGTGCCTTCACTTCGAGTTGTCCATCTGGTTGAACTCTAAAAATTATGAAGGTTTTATTTGGTAATTTCTGCTGCACT
The DNA here is from genome assembly GCA_900406225.1 of Acrobeloides nanus. Lineage (NCBI taxonomy): Eukaryota > Metazoa > Nematoda > Chromadorea > Rhabditida > Cephalobidae > Acrobeloides > Acrobeloides nanus. Next base: position 8,175 of record OZJO01007135.1, read on the forward strand.
ATGAGGCAGAGGCCAAATAATGAGGGAAGTAGCGCCACCCTTGGGTGGCGCTACTCCCCTCATTTGGCTCGAACGACCGAAATTTTTTTATCGCTCGAGCCAAAAAATTTTTCCCTTGGGCCCCTTCTGATTTTGTTTGCCCACCGATTATTTTTTAAGTGCTTCTCCTCCAACCATTGGCCGAAATTATGCCACTGACATGAGGATGAGGGCAGAAAATTTTATGTAAAAATGTTATTATTTATACTAAATATTTACAGAAGGACGAGTAATTTTCAACTTCTCAGCCACTTCTTCATCTTCTCCATCCGTTTCAGACGTTGGAAACCCAAAATCCAGAGGCTCATCTAAGCTGTCCTCATCCATTGATAAATTTTATTGGTGCGCATTTGTATTGATATTTTATCTCTAAAATTCAAAAATTAACAGATTTACACAAATAATTGAAGAATTAAAAAATTGTATGTCGAATAAAATATCAAGTCAAACAACACAATTTAACTAGCGCGCAATAAAATATAGATTTCAGAATTTCGTTTTAATAAAAAATATTTTTGAAAGTTTTCATGACTACCACAAGCGAATGTTCTAAAGTCCGTTTGAATGAATGACTGCAAAAATTTCGCCCATAGATTTGATGAGCTGTAATTATCAGACCATCTGATCTAGAAGTTAAGCAACGTTGGACCGTCAGGTTCGATCTTCGGAAATCAAAATCTTTGTTTTTATCGATTCAAGAAAAGTTGTTAAGAGACGATATCTCGAAAATTCGAACCTAGGTACAGTAGCGGAAAAAAAGTGTTCCACTCCCAAAAGTGGAACTCTTTTGGGGGTGGAACACTTTTTTTCCGCTACTGTAGGACTTTAAACAGTTTGAGCGGGCTCCAAGTTGAATTTATAAAGTGAAATTAACGCATGCGAAAGTGTTTAAAAGTCATTTCGAGTCAAGCTGCGAGTGCCAAAAAATTCAATCCTTGTCCGATCTGAAGTCCGTTTTTGAATCCGACTTTTCCTTGTCGAGATCCAGGCAGGGGTCCAGCTCTGCTCTCGAAAAATGTACCCCCAACTTCAAATGGTCATATCTCAGGCCAGTTAAATCCATCTGAAATGGTTTTGGCGTCGTTAGAAAGCTGATAAATTCTATTTTTTGTATATACAACCCTTATTCGAAACCCCAAAATTGTGAAGATAGAGCAATTTTTCTCATTTTTGAGGTACACAAAAATGCACTATTTTCGATCTAACTTCTATGGTTTTTTGAGTGCACTACGTTTCTTCTCCTATTATTTATTCCTAGTTAGTGCCTACAATTTGAGCCGTCGATCGCCAGGAAAAAGCGGGTTCCAAAAAATAGAAAATGGAGCAGAGTGGACTTAAAAGTTCACTCTGTACACAAAATACATTTGAAAAAATCATAAAATTTTTATTAAATACCCGTATACATGAAGATAAATTTATAAAAAAACAAAACTAATAAATAGTTTCATTAACCATCTTTGTAGACCAAGTTCCATTTAAATTTTGAAACGAGGGATTTGATTCATTTTTGGATAAAACTCCGGCTTCTCTTGAGAATTCCAAGAAAATCTAAAAATTTCAATTATTCTTTTGGTTGCACTACTTCAAAGCCGAAATTAACAAACAGCCTTTCGCTGACCACTATGGTGTAGTGGTTCAATGCGCTGCAAGGAGTTTGTTAATACTGAACTAGCAGGGGTTCGGTTCCTCCCCGCGTTAAAAAGATTTTGCAGTAACCTGTGATCATCAGGATCACAACAATTATTAATCTGGTAAAAAAAAGTTTGCTCAAATTACCTGTTCAAGAGTGGTTTGGGACAAAGAATAATCGACTATATGCAATCTTTCAGCTATTTGTTCCATTTGAGAAAATAGCGATGACCAGGTTTGATCTTCTGTACGTCTCAATTCGAAATTCAATTGAAGAACGTGTTCTTCCTAAAAAGTTTCATAGAAATAGTATAAAAAGGTATTCTTACTTTAAGCACAGAGCCTGGAAATATCTGTCTAATTTCACGTTTCACCTCCTTGGCCCATTGTGGCGATTCCAGTCTGATTAGTAACGTATATCCAGCACCGTATTTACTTTTGATATGTTGAGGGCTTCCGAGACATTTGAACTGGCCATAGACCATTATGGCCAGATTTGTGCAAAGAGCTTCACATTCTTCCATAGAGTGGCTAGTGAGGATAAGGCTAGAGCCGAATTCTCGGACTTTAGATAAGATATCCCAAATTACGCGTCTAGCTTTCGGATCTACGCCGGTTGTTGGTTCATCGAGTAGCAGAACTTCGGGTAAGCCGACAAGTGCCATGCCAAGACTCAATCGTCTTTTGTTACCGCCACTAAAATGGTTATACAGTCGATCTCCGATAAGACACCACCTCCTGGGGGGACAGGTCCCAAAATTTGAAAAAATGGTCACTTTTTTCAACAAATTTTAAAATCGGAAGAAATATTGGTTCTCGAAGAAAATTTTTTCTTGGTCCCCAAGGATAATTTTATCATTTTTTCAGAATGGGACAAACTCCCGCCTTCTTGGAATCTCCACTGCTGGAGGGGATGGTGATTAGTTGATAGTTGTATGCATGAAAAGAAGGGGTGTAGAGTTTGAAAAATATGAGTAGGGGAGGGGGTATGTTTCTTATGTCTTTCTCATTTTTTGCTAGGGATTTTGCATGGGGCTTCTTTATTTGTTGGGCTTGCTTGCGAGTGAAGGAGTGTAGATCTACTCAACCCTCTTCTACCTCCTTTCCACACCCCTTTCTACCTTTTCCTTGTTTGGATAGTTGGGTGAGTTACGGAGAAAAATGATTCCCCTCCCAATTTCAACCAATCTAATTGAAATTATTACCTATAAGTCTTAATCTGCCTCTTGGCATACATTCTAATACCGATTGAATCAATAATTGCATCAACTATAGTTGGGATCTCATCCTCGGGAATACCCCTTATTCTCGCAAACATGTACAAAGTTTCTTCACCAGTAAGCTCTTTAATGATAGCATCATACTGGGGACAATACCCAATCATCTCTCCAGCCTAAAAAATCAATAAATTGATCAAAATTCCAGAAAATTTTACCTTTCTCCAATCAGTTTGTACACTATAGCCTTGAATATAGGCATCGCCGGATGAGACAGCATTTTCACCAGTAAGCATTTGGAATGTCGTAGTTTTACCAGCACCATTTACGCCTAAATTTGTTAAATAAGAGTGAAGTATAAGTAGCTTTGTCAGATATTCGCCCATGAAATCTTGTATAGTCCGTTTCCGTCCATAAAATAAAAAATCGGACTTTTTGTTTTAATGGAGGAAATAGACTATAGTTTAGTGATAGAGCACTGGTCAAGTACGTCTAAGGTCGCGGGTTCGAGTCCCGCCTCAAGATTTTTCCTGATGTAGGAACTGTTGTGGATTTTTTCTGGAATATCTCCCCTACTCGACAACAATGAGATTATCTTGCTAGTAGCTTACCCAATAGTCCAAAACAATCGCTTTCTTTGACATGGAAATTAATTCCTTTTACGGCGTTGAAGTTTCCATACCACTTTCTCAAATCTCGGACCAAAACTGGGACGTTTGCAGGTAAGACTCTTGTCAACTCCTCTTTTTCTCTCATCACATCAGAGTCTTCAACGGAAATTTTTTCATCCGCATCAAAGCCCTAAAAAAGTTTTTATTTTAAACGTAATTCTGGAGGAAATAATTTTTACTTGATTTTCAGTACCAACTTTGTTATTTCGCTTCAATTTTGAGAACCAATTATTTTCGAGTGCAATCGTTGTAAACCAGAACAAAAAGCCCTCGAGAATTAAAAATATCACCACATACATGCAACCCTTTTGTCCAAATTCGGTGAATACGTTGCTGATGTAAGCTTTTTCTAGAAAAATTGGGTTTTATTATTATAAAGATGGGATTTCGGCATAGACAAGAACGGGATGGAACGATCTTTCAAACAACATATGAACGGGATGACAAGAACGGGACGACAATTATGCTTGTAATTCCCTTCATCGTCCCGTTTTTGGGTCCGGTTCTTGTTCGTCCCGTCAGTTTGTCCCAAAAAGTGCAAAATTTCAGCACATATTAAAAATTTTACCATCAGCAGTTCCACAACAAGACTTTGCAATTAGTTTCAAAATATCATTTGAACAGTCGACTTTTTCACATGAAATCCGAGCAAACTCGTTATTGTAAATCTTCGTCATTCCGTTGCTTAAGGCATAGGTGGGAAAGAAGAGTGAAAAGATGATTTCCAAGGTGTGGGCTGTGCTATCTCCGCTCGTTCCTTTGATAATAGGGACGGCTATGGTACCGATTATCCCAGTAATTACATTTAGCAACACAATCATTGTATAACCCCGAGGAGCGGAATTGAACCCAAACGAACAAGTGTACACCAATGGTATAGCTGCCCATCCGAATAAAATCAAGACGAAGAATATCGAGAATATGGCGCCAGCACTATGAGTATATTCCTAAAATTATATTTTTTTTAAATTTTAAATTCTGTATGCGGGGTCGAAAAGGGGTAGGATCCTAAGGCCCATTCGAAGGGACCCGGCCCAAAGGCGTAGCTGGGGTTTTCAAAAAAACAAAGTCAATTTTCCCCCCCCCCCCCAGGGTTCTAAAATCAGTTTAGTGGAATAGACTACTCTCCTTATGCGCCGTGGGGAGCCAGTCCTGTTCGTCGGTTCCAGGAGGGGATTCCCAAGCTCCAGATTCTCACCTTGATACCAAAAACCGCAAAAATGCCAATAAAAATCACAACTGGAATCAAATAACAAACACCATCCCATATAGCGCTAGTTAGCCAATATAACCATGGCCTAATCCCGGACATCATTTGCATGTGCTTGGCTTTCTTCTTTCTTTCTCGAATCAAGAAACTGGCATAACCGGAGACCACAAGACTAATAGCCACGATCATGGCATACGAAATCATCATTGCGGAACCGCTTGAGTTGTCATCATTTTTTAGTGAATCCCCGCTAGCTGGTGGAAGTGGATGGTTGGTGACCTGAAAAAATTTGTTATGCAAATTTTTTAAACAAAGGCTTACTGATAAAGTTATATCTGTTGGCAATATGGTTCTCATAATCATGGTATCAGCCAAATTTAGAGCTAGAGCCGGTGAGTGTTCACCCCAATTGTTGAAAAGTGCTAGAATAATGAATTTTTGGAAGGGTAAAATGATTATGTTACCTCTTATTCCAAACATGCTAGTATCATTGTTCCAAATTGTTAAATTTGGAAAGAGTGGTGTAAACGCTACTGGGTTGTGAAGCCCAAAAGTTACTGTTCCTTGCTAAACAAATTGTTAAAGGGGGTAACAATCGGAGCCGGTTCACCGAAAAATTTTTTTTGAAAATTTTTGTAAAAAAATTGAAATTTTTTATAAAATTTGAATCTTTTGTTAAAATTTGATTATTGTGATAAAAGTTTGACTTTTTACACGAAAATTGAATTTTTTTTATCACCCTTGTCTCTGAAGTCACACTATGCCTGTTGTTAAAAATTCAAAAATTACATCTTTAGTTGCATCAATAATCGCATTTGTCATATTTGGGCATGACTGAACTCCAAATGTAGGTAACATACAGTTTAATGAATCTGTTATATTGGAAATAGTAAAATCAACCCCAGGATTAGCATCGGTTATGACTTGTTTGGCAAAACTAAAACTAAATCTTTATCACAAATTTACAAAATTCACTTACTTGAAAAATGAACTACCATTCGGCCAATTGTCTTTGTTAGTTATGTAAACATTAGCTGGTTTTCCATCTGATGCATAAATACTCAAATCGATTGGTAGAGGGTCTTGAACTTTCGCATTTGGGATTTGTTTCGATCCCCATACAAAAAGACCCAAATACAGAACCGGGATAATAAGCTGGGGGATGAACTGGGTCCATTTTCGGAGAAAGTAGATAGACCTTTTGATGAACATGGCTTTAAAATGTTGCAAGTAGTAGGGGAAGCCGGTGAGGCGTCTAGAAGCTCGAGCACCTAAAAATTGATTTTTTGTTAAACGGGTTTAAAAATCTATACCTCGTAGTTGGTTTAAGTCTTGGTCGGAATCTTCTTGGGAGTCATTGTCATCTTGTTTCTTGCGTTCGTCTGCTAGTTCATTGACCCTAAAAAAAATTTAAAAATGTAAAATTTTTCTTTTTGTTTCTTGAAGGATTGAATTTTCTGTTTAAGCCTAAACCGAAGACTTAGCCTAAGGATAAGCCTAAGCCTAAAGCTAAACCTAAGCCTAAACCCAAGTCTAAGACTTAGCCTAAACCTTAGCCTAAATCTTAACCTAAGCCTTACCCTAAGCCTAAGCCCATGCCCAAGCGTAAGCCTAAGCCTAAACCTAAGCCCTTCAATTTCTAACCATTTCTATAAATTTTTGTTTTTTTCATTTTTCTGACAAGTTCAAAACAATTTCATTTAGTCTTACTTCAAAAACACTTCTTCCATAGTAGTTATAGAAACACCAAACGATTCAATTCCTAGGCTTTCCTGATTTCCTTCAAGATATTTGAACATCTCAGGGAATCTTGGCCGATGATGACTAGCCAACAAAAATGTCGCTTCTGCACCAACCGACGAATGCATCTCGGCATCTGGACAGAAAGTTTTTAACAAATTCAATGTAGCAGTATAGTTTTCTTGGCCACGTTTATAGACAACCACAAGATGGTAGCCAGCACCATAGATGTTTTTCAAAAACATGCTCGACCCACAACATTGAAGCTCTCCGTGGGACATAATTGCGATTCGATCTCCGAGTAGGTCAGCTTCTTCCATATAATGGGTGGTCCTGAAAAAAATCATGTTCCATAAAAAAATCATCAGCCAGAAAAAATATCCATCGGACCGGTGGCTGGCCATTTTTTCCGGCTACCGTCCCAACTGCATTTTTCTGGGTGCATAAAAAAGCTTACAATAACATTGTACGGTTATGTTTTTCGCTTTGAAGCAAAGTCCAAGTTTCATGTCTTGCTCCAGGGTCCATGCCAGATGTTGGCTCGTCCAGCATCACAATCTAAAAACATTCAAATATTGAACTGTAAGAAATTTTTTCCTTACTTCAGAGCCTCCAATAAGGGCTATAGCTAAAGAAAGTTTTCTTTTTTGCCCACCAGATAATGTACTAGCTCTTGCTTCAGCTTTAAAATCTATTTTCAACCGCTGCAAGATATTTAAGCCTTCTATTTTGCTCCAAGGTCGATTTTTGAGCTAAAATTATGAAATTTGCAAAATTTAAAGTTGATTATTATGTTCTTACTTTGCAGAAAAACTCCAAATGCTCCATAACAGTGAGATTGTTGAACAAAATGTTGTATTGTGGGCATAAACCTAAAGATTTTCGAATTTCCGGTAGCGCGTCTCTAATATCAAAGTCGTTGATATATGCAGTTCCAGCAGTAGGAGGAATGACTCCAGTTAGCATCGAAAATGTAGTACTTTTTCCAGCGCCATTGTGGCCTAGCAAGGCTGTTACTTGACTATGGTATAATTTTAGGTTTAGTTGATTCACTGCCAGTTTTTCACTTTCTTTGCCCTAAAAAAGTTAATGTGAACAAGAATATAGCGAGATTCAAACTCCAGGGTTTTGTAATTGTCTAAATGGCCCCTCCCTCATCCTAATGAACAGGTTTATCCCCTCCATGAACCCTTCGTGATCTTTTTCCGGATTCGAATCCAAGACATCTGGTGTACGGGCTAGTGCTCTACCACTGAGCTAGAGGGTACATGAACGATAGGTCATCCAAAACCATTTATGACACCTGGTTATAAACTGTTTGGTCGAACTTACAAATTTGCACTCAAAAAGTTTTTTGAAAATGCTATTTCCATAGGTTTTTGACAAATTAGCGACATTAATGGTCGGATTCAAGGGTGGCTCTTTTTCAATATTCGGATTGCTAGATAAGTGAAAACCGTTTTGGAGATCAAATGATGTCTTTTTATTCCGTTTCCAACCAGGAAACCAGTAAGATGGCTTAAAAAGAGAAAATATTATTTTTTGACATGCTAATTTTACCAAGACGAAAAACCAAGGACGCTGGGCAACTCCTTCTCCACCAGGATGAACAGCTTCAACGTATCCGGTTAAAAGCATGAAGAGTATGCCATCGATAATTAGCATTACGAAAAGGTCTGCCATAGTCATTTGGGTATCAGGAGAGACTGGTTTGCCAATACTGCCCCAATGTAGACCGCTAGCTAAAATGCAATTTTTTCATATTCCTGTTATACCCAAGTTAGAATAAAGGGTCATCGTAAAATGCTCTTACTAATCCTGCACGTGTTTTCTTAACTTACATTGCGTTTCATATTGAGCCAGAAGTCTTAGCCCGAACGACAGTGCCACATTTGGGTTAATACAAGCAAACATTCTAGTACCCTGGGGATAAGGTGAATTTGAATCCATACTCATGAAAATTTCTTCATGAAAATACAAAATCATCCATGCAAAAACTGCTACCATCGTTGCCGCCGTTCCTGGAAAATAAATTTTGGCAATCAACAAAAGTTAGAAATTTTTTCGAAAATTGAAAGACATGTGCACCCCCCCCCTCTATTCGCCGACTGAAATTACGCCACTGCACCGGGTGAATCGATCCAACTCCTGTCCAAGTTGAGCCTTACCAGATTGAAAGAAAGTCGAAATCAAGAAAGAAAAATACAAAGCATCAAAAGTATAGACAAGGTATAACAACAGCCCAATAGAAGGGTCAGATTTTGTTGTAACAAGATACGTGCACACCGTTAGAATAACCACTAAAAACATCAATTTTGCATAGTTGATAATGAAATATCCAAGCCAGTGGACCCATTGCGAAAGTCCCATCACTTTCATGTATTCTTTGAGACGATTCTCTTTTTCCATAACAATCGACCTAACAATATAAATAACACTTGTAAGGAAGGAAAATGAGATTATGGTGGGTAGAAACAATGAGCCGATTTCAATGATTTTGGAATCGTATGCTGGAAATGGGAAGCGTTCGAGCTAAAATCCAAAAAAAATTATGTTTTTTTTAAAACTTTTTTACGTATAACGGATTCGTATCCATTGCGTCTGGTGTATCATTTTTAAGAAAATGTCCAATCGACATATCGACAGCTCGTTGAAGTGTCAAAAATCCTTCTGGAAAATAAATAATGAGAAATGTCGAAAATTTGTTATTTACCTCGCCAATAACCTGGATAACTACCACCGTCCATATCATCTTTAAAGGAAGGCCCGGAAAAGATTCTATTGACAAATAGCTCAGTAGTATCCCAATAACCACCATCATCGTAGTTATTTCGTTGGGAATTCGCAAGTCTGATTTTATAACCGATCTTGTTTGTGGTAGTCGCATTGTGGGCAAAGTCGTCATTGAAAACTATGCCGCCGATTAATGGGTTGTTACACTCATCCGTAAAAGAATCTGTTATGGCTTTGACCATATCGTTTTCTGATGCATAGTCTAAATTTGGAAATACAGTCGGCTCTCGATAAACCGACACCTCCCGCCGAAAATTCGATAAACCGACCCTCCCTCGGAGGGTGTCGGTTTATCGAGCCCCGGCTGTATGTTTGAGCTGTACAAGTTCATGCGAGTCAAGCGCGGGAATCGATTGCGTGCATTTCCGGATTTGAAAAGGCTTCTTTAACCCTGACTCAGGATGCGTATATTGTAGCGAAAAATGAACTAAAATTCGAATTTTCACCAGAAAATCGACTTCTATGGATTTCTCTAGGCAGGGAATCGATTGTGCACATTGCCGTAATTTTGGTCCAAATTTTTTGGAGGTGGGAGGGAGTTTTGGACTTTTTCTTTAAAATTTTCATTAAAAAATTTTCAGGTTTTGGGGGAAATGTTTCCCTTCCATCCATAACTACGACACTGGAGATTCGGTGCTAGTCAAATTCGACTAGAAGAATCAGAAATGGGAAAACTTTTACTCTTTCGGCCCAGATGGGTAAGACATTGGATTTGATTTTGTGCAAATATCATTCTCATTTTCTATTCTTTTTTTAATGAATTTTTTATTGGACTCATAAAAATTGATGGGACTCATAAAAATCCATTGGACTCATAAAAACCTATGGGACTCATATTGTCGACTAGCACCGGAGATTCTTCTCTATGCCATCCAGAGGCTGAAGTAAGACAAGACGACTTGTCTTGCCCAATCTTGCTTTTGCCTAAGCAAGACAAGGCGAAAATTTGAGCAAGAAAAAGCAAGGCAAGGAGCAAGACAAGTTGAAGACATGGGCAAGACAAGAACAAGCTTGCTCATGATTTTTCACCAAAATTTGCGAGAATTTTGGTGAAAAATCCGATTGTGCGTGGGGGGGGCATTTTTATAGCCCACTAACCCTGCGAACCCCCCCCCCCTTCTTAGCTACACCACTTCTGCCGGGATGTGTAACTGTTTGAGGGGGATATTGAAGGGGTAAAGCATGGATAAAGTCGAGTTTTGTATTTTTTTCTATAGAAGTTAATTAACATACTTGTTACACTAGTCGAGATTTTAATGCTTAAATTTTTAGGCAAGACAGATGTGTCCATATAAAAAGCCAAACAATCACAGAAATCAGCGATACATATGCACATACCGCACTTACAATTTGGGTTATTTCCATAGTCGATAATGTTACCAACATTATACCGTGACTAAAAAAATTTTTAAACAAAAATTCACAAAACAGTATTACCATAGTTCGGTTCATAATATCATCAGTATACTTAGTTTGTGGCGCATATGCGATTTCCATTTGTATTTCAAAATCATTTGGAGGATTGATTTTGTAATTCAAAAATGAGCACTTTGGTGGTTTCCCACTTGCGATGGTTTGTACATCAATTATGGTTTCCTAAATGGGAAATTTTAACAGATATGCACAATCTACAACTTTATACCTGGTATTCTGGTAAAAAGAAATCAACAGCTGATCCAGTTACTATCCATGCATTGTATTGGGTTATGTTGTAAGATTTTTCAAACTTATTTCGGAGCTATAAATATCGCTAGATTGAGCCAGAAAATGATTGATAGGCCTGTTTTGGCCGGTTTTTCGGCAGGTTCTTCGCTGACCAAAAAAAGAAGTTTCTTTGGCTTTTTCGACCTATGGCATATTTCTGGGGAGGGGGTGCTCATTGTTGTTTCTTCCCACCCCATAACCCGCCCTTGGGTGGGTATTGATCTAATCACCCTGTAAACCTGGTCCGGGTTTACTTAATAGTCTAGATGGACTCCATAAACTTCTCAAAAACCCCTATTTCATTACAACAATTTTATTCAACATAAAACTAGAAGAGAGTAGTCCACAAATTACATTTACCAACACTGCCCTGACCTTCCAAAAACATGAACAAATTAACATATTCGTTATCCAGCATGGGCTATGCATGGTTGAGAATATACTAATGAGAAATGTTTGCATAGCCGGTCACAACCCTAATATATATGATCTGAACCCTACCCGGCTACCTAAGCGCTATGGATGAAAAATATTTTGTGTAAACTACAAGGTGAGTAAAGAAGTGGAATTTTGTGATTTTTACATGAATTTGGGACCCAAAAATATTTGTCTAAAAATGACATCTTTAGAGGTAATTTTATGCGTAGAATCGATTGCGCGAATTTCCGAAGCGCGAAAATGCTTCATTCAGCTAAAAAATTACCAATTTCGCTTCAAAAACCCAATTTTTCCCTGAATCATGGTCTGGGAAGCGTTTTCACGCTTCAGGAATGCGCGCAATCGATTCCCCACATAAATGTACCCCCCCCCCCGAAAATTATTTTCAGGCAGAAAATCGAAAAATTTTCGATTTTCGCTTCAATACACACACTCCGATCCCCTGATTCAGGGTCAAGGAAGCGTTTTCATGCTTCAAGAATGCGCATAATCGATTTCTGCATAAAATTACCCCTAGAGGGATCATTTAAAAAAAAATTTGGAGCTCTTCTCCTGGGGAGATGCAATTAATAGGATTCCAAAAACGGATACTTTTTTAAAGTAATTTTATGAAAAAATATCCTCTAGGGGTAATTTCCTACGAGGAACACGTTGGCAAAATAACATTACCTACGTGTTCCTCATAGGAAACATCTAGAGGGTATTTTTCCATAAAATTACTTCAAAAAAGTATCAGTTTTTGAAATTCTGTTGATTGCGTCTCCCCAAGAGGAAGAGCTCCAAAATTTCAGGTCCCAAATTCATGTAAAAATCACAAAATTTCACTTTTTTACTCATCCTGTACATGAAAATTTAATCCCAACTTACCCCAATCATCAACCCAAATCCACTGCCTAACAAGAGCAACGGCAACAAAAACTCGAATGCTGTGAACCATGGTGAGCGGATTTGAGTTAGCAAATTTTTCCACAGTAATAGTCGTAGCTGAGAAAAAGCACCCATTATTTCCAAGAACAATGGGTCGAACTGACTTAGCTAGTTCGTTTGTGATTCCTTCTTGCCCTAAACTAACGATAACATTCTATTATATTTATACTAAACGACTCGTAAAATTGCGGTTTTACTTTCATTACAACTAATACTCAATGTACAGACGAACAATATGATATCAGACTAGATTTTTTATCAGTGTTAAAGCAAAAATCAAGAAGAGAAACTCCGTCATTCGATGAATCAGGCATCTGCAGAACTCTTTTCTTGTGATAGTCTTGGAAAAAAGGTGATGTGCTGCTTGTCTTATTCACTTCTCAAATATGCAAACGTCACTTTTATTGTCTTCTAAGGTAATAATTTTTGTGTCGAGAATGCACTTTTCTTTGACGTTTACATGTTTGACACAAAAATTTTTATCAGCTTATTTGGGTCTTTTGACTTTGAGTTTTTTAATTACTTTCTAACAAGTTAGAAATCGCGCCAATTTCACGTGTTTCATCAAAAATTTTTATAAGAAAATAATTAGCAATTACAAAGATATTATATTTGATTGTTCCATAAGTTCTTAGCGATATTTTTTGGAATATATTTCACTAGGAAAGGCCGTTTTCGATATGAGGAACACGAATCTGGAGGAATTTTTTGATTTTGACTACAGAAAGGTAACCAAACTTTTAGAATTCCCATAAAAAGGGACTTTGTAATAAATTGATTTCTGACACGAAAACCTGATCTATGCAAAAAGTTAACTGTATCATCGTATTCCGCTAACTTTTAAAAAATTTCATCGAAACCTTAGCGAGATAAATTTCAAAAAATAGCGCTACAAATTTATGAAACAACCTAATATCAGGAAAAATTTATTCAATTCTAAGATTTCTAAACCTTTGTCCTATGACAAACGTATGATAGAGAGACCACACCTGTATTTCAAGAAATAAGGCAGATTAAATCACCTTTATGCTCAAATAGGGAATAATAACAAAGTAAATATTGGAGCAACAGTACTTAACAAATTTTTGGAACGTCTCAAATTTTTATTGTAAAAAAGCTTTCAAAAAAAATTTGAAGATTCAATTCAAAGTGTAAAATTTCAGGTAAAATTTTGAATCTTTAATAAATTTCCAACATTTAAAATTTAACACGAAAATACTTCTTCAAATTTCCGGTATATTCTATTATTTTAAGTTATTCTGAGCAACATTCAAAAGAAATTTTTGAAAAAAAAGTTGTTAAAAAAATTCATGTTAAATTATAAGCAAAATTAAAAATCTTATTTTTATCATGAACTTGGCTCAGTGGTGCTCCAAGATTCGAGTCTAAGGGTCTCAGGTTCGAATCCCACCTAAGTCGATTTGATTTTGCCTGCGAAAAAAAGTTGGTATATTCCATGGTTAGACAACTTTTTTTTAAAAGTTTTTGAATGTTGCTCAGAATAGCTTAAAATAACAGAATATATCGAAAATTTGAAGGAGTATTCTCGTGTTAAAAAAAACTTAAAATAAAGAAACTAGGCACTTTCTTCATCCATGCGTCAGTAAGCGCGAAACTAGGCAATACAGGTGGTATTTTTTTAAATAATTGGTAAGCTGGCATGGCAATTTTTTTCAAGAATTGGAGGAAATTCGAAATTTTAAAAACAAGTCACCCCAGCTCAGCTAACGACATGAGTAAAACGAGGTATATATTGTACAAAGACGCTAACGATTCATATGACCGAGTGGTTAGTGTGCTAGGATTTGCACTTATAGGTTTTATGTTCGAATCCCGCAACAAATTTAAAGGACCTCTTCACTCGGGAAAAGTTTCTTTAGTTTGATATATATTCAGAAAATTCATGAAAAATGGATTCAAAATTGCTAACGACTTCGAGATATGCATTTGAATTTGGCGATTTTTGAATTTTGTGTATTACAATGGAAACATGAACGCACTGATAATAAGGTATAAATAATTAACTTGATTTAATAAAAGTAAAAGTTGTTTATTGAAACGATTAATCGATTTTTTTAAAACGACAACGATCAATCATTTTAATAACAACTTTTATTGAATCAGGTTAATTATTTATACCTTATTATCAGTGCGTTCATGTTTTCGTTGTAATACACAAAATTCAAAAATCGCCAAATTCAAATTCAACTATCTCGAAGCTGTTAGCGATATTGAATTTACTGTAAAAACAATCCATTTTTCATGAATTTTCCGAATATATTCAAATTATAGCAAGTGGAGTGGTCCTTTAAAATTGTCCAAATCCCATGAAAATTTTGGACTAGGATAATAACACCACTCTCTCCGAGAGATCCCCCGATTTCTGGAAATCTATATCTGTTTCAATGTTGTAAAATTGAAAATTTTGTTAAAACCATTAGGCTTTTGGAGACCCCCTTCCCATGGGAACTTAATTTATGGATGACCTCGGAATTATCCCCTACCTCTAATTGCCTTTATTTTGCCGTAGACTTCGAGATTATGCCAAAAATTGGTAAATCAAATATCGACCTTAGAGCTTTTTTATGTTGACTTTTATATTCTAAAACATGTAAATTAAACATCATTTTTCGATTTCTTTTCATCTTCAGGCAAGGATATTATGCTGATTTCATTATTGGGTAAATTATTTTTGTTAATTGATGAATTTTTGACCCATTTTCTTGGTTCAACATCGGCTACTATGTTAAAAATGATCGTACCAGCAAAAATTATAATAGAAATACCAATAAATATCACTTTCCACTAAACATTGGGTTGATCGAAAAGTTCTTTTTTTGGATCGGAAAATTTTTTTAAAAAGGACTCATATAGGGGTAACTTTGTACGGAGAATCGATTGAGCACATTCCCGAAGCGTGAGAAACGCTTTTTTGACCCTGATTCAGGGAAAAATGATGTATTTATTGAAACGAAAATGCAACAAATTTGAATTTTTGCCGAAAAATCAACTGCATAGAGGTTTTTCTATTCGGGAAACGATTACGCGCATTCTCGAGGCATAATAATTCCCTTGAACTGATTTAATCAATTTTTAAAGTATTTTTAAATTGAAACCTTGTTAAGGAGTATACCCCTTGTAGGGGTAACTTCCTTAGTCAAAATAAAAAATTCTTTCAGATTCTAGCTCCCCATGTCGAAAAACCTCCTGAATATGGGACTACCGTGACACTTTTTATATGGGACTATCTTGACATCTTTGGACTACCTTTTGCTTTTGGGACTACATTGGCACCCAAGAGACTTTTTGTATACATGTATTTTTCAATATGGGAAACTTGAATCTGAAAGAATTTTTTGATTTTGACCACAGGAAGTTACCTTTACAAGGGGTATATTCCATAAAAAGTTTTCGAAAATCATTTAAAAATCGCTTAAATCAGTTCAAGAAGTTTTTTATGCCTCAAAAATGCGCGCAATCAATTCCTCGCCTATCCAAACCCCTATACAGCTGGTTTTCTGGCGAAAATTCGAATTTTTTACATTTTTGCTTCAATTAATACATCGTGTTCCCTGAATAAGGATCAGGAAAGCGTTTTCACGCTTCGGGAATGCGCGCCATAGATTTCCCTCACAAATTTACCCTTATCGAGTTCTTTTTAGAAAAAAATTCCTGTCCAAAAATCATGTAAAAATTCACAGAATTTTTCGATCAACCCAATACAATTTTAGAGGGAAGAAGGAAATCAAAAGACAGCTCCCATGATGGGACTTCCATCATGGGAGCCGCCTTTTAATTTCTGGGAGTACCATCTTTGGGATTAGAAGATTGGCATTAAATTTTTTAAATTGTTACCTGAGCTTGAGTATTATCTGGAGCCAAAATAGCAACAATAATAGGCAAAATTAAACTAACACAACTTGAACATAATGTTATGAAAACCATCATTATATGAAAATAATGTTGAGAAATCTTGAAAAGGTGTCTATTAAAATAACACATACGCTTACCATTTGAGAAGTTTTCATACTACCAACAAAACTTAAACCTGTAAATGAAATCACAATAATAAAAGCAATTTGAGCAAGAAAAGAGTATTCGGCAGTAAGGAAAACTAGACTCAAATTTCCCAATACTAAGAACAGCTAAATTTGATGTACGAATAATAAATTTTGATTCAAATCTATGACATACACTTGCAATGGTAACAAAAAGTTTCAAGTTAAGTTTCATGGGAATACAAGTAATTCGATCGCTTAATTGTCCGGCAATAATTTTTAAAACTATTGAGCCAACATATGGTAAGGCTGAGCCAATACCGGTGCTTTTGATGTCGAATTTCATCACCTAAAGTTTTATGAAACCAGGCTATATTTGGGATAGGGCGCGAAAATAGGTGGTTTCCATCCCCAAATGTTACTTTAGCCACTCTGACATGGGCTCAGGATGGAAAACCCCATTTATGGTTTTCTTTCTACTTGTCTCATTTAGGCTGCGCACTAAACGTCAGGAACAGGTAGACGAGACACTAAACGTCTCGGACAGCAATTCGAGACGTTTAGTGTCTCGAACCACCTGTTAGATACGTTTAGTGCGCAGCCTTAGCTGAGTCGAATGGCGTGACTAAAAAATTACGAGTTTTCTCCAATGTGTGCCAAAAAATTGCCGTAATTCAAGTTTTGAGTGATGGATGGGTTAGTACCACCCACTCCCCTCTCCATACATGGGCAAGCAGGGGGGTACTGGGCCCCAAAATACGAATTGGTCCCAAAGGCTACTAACCAAAAAAAAACGTCGACAGGCGAAAAATTCGAAATACGAATTCGTTCTCGATTTATGAATTCGTATACGAATTCTCACAACGAATTCAGCCTGGGCGGCTTCCCAAATACGAATTGGTCCATTAATTTTTCCCCCGATACAACGAATTAGGGGGGGGGGTACAGTACCCTGCCTCCCTTGCCCATGCATGCCCCTCTTCCATATTGAAATAGAGGGAAGCATTCCAATAAGGATTATTTAAGAAAATTCAAACTGGACAATCCTCCCAATAAAATTTGAACCTAGCTTTATCTTGAGCGTGCCTCGTTTTTTACCTTATTTAAATAAAACGGCCCAAATTGCACGAATAGCAAAAATCCAAATCGTATAAAAGTAATACCCATAACTGTACCCCAAACAACAAAATCCGTGAAAATAGCTTTGTAAGGCACTTTTTTGGGCGCATTCTTTTTATTTTTGGTGTTATTTCCATCTCTTGAAGCGATTTTAACTTTTCCTTCTTCAATTTTTGATAGTTCATTGTTACTTACAAACCTAAATTCGAAATTTTTTTTCGTTGTGAACATAGTGGAGCTGAAAAAATCCATTGACACCTTTTTTTTGACACCCAATTTTTATGTACCACCTCATACTCATGTTCGGCGGGGTTTATGCGTGATCACCCTCAATTTTAGGCCATGAGTGCGTGGTCTCCCCTTTAAATTTAGGTTCGTGCGTAGTGGATCAGGGGAAGGCTCCCCCTTGCCGACCTATGATTCAACTTCTTTCCGAGTGAACACATACCCATGCCAATAAGGATCATCTCTATAAAAGAGGTAGAATGCAATCGATACTATAGCAGTTAAAGTTCCTTGAAGATAATATAAAGACGGCCAACCCCATCGAGATTCGCATAAAGCACCTGCTATTGGCATAGTGAAAGCGTTACCAAACTAAAACTCTCGTTTATTACATATACAGTAACCAAATTTGAAGAGGAGGTGCCAATTTTGGAAATTGTGAATAGGTGGAGGGGGCTTTATATTTTCCACCTTTTTGAATGGGGTGGATGATTCAAAGAGAGAAGAGGAGGATTTGTGTGGGGGTATCATCATTTTCTGGGACTTTCTGCGCAAGGGCATTAATCTGCTCCTTTTCATATGATAGGAATTTTTCTTTTTTTCCTACTTGAAAGTGTGTTGACAGAAATGCTATAAAAAATCCACTTTCTTTCATAGTAGACCATTGTGATGTTATGGAACCCATCGAAGTAAAACACATTGATGTAGCAAATCCCTAAAAGCCACAACTTTTTGTCAAGAATAGGAAACCCACTTGTAGGAACCGCATCAACAAAAGTGGCACATAACCTATATGTGCGCATAATGGTGTAAATAGGGTCGCTATAGATGAGATTAATCCATAAATTGTCATAATTTTTCTAGAAAAAATTCATCAATTAAATAATATAGAAATAGGGGTTACCTCATTTCAATTTTAGTAAGAAGAAAAGGTAATGTTAAAGTGCCAAAAATATTTCCAACAGAGATGATGGAAAATAACCATCCTCGTTCAAGCGGAGTGGGGTCGTATTTTGTTATCGTTACTAATAAAAGATAAAATTTATAATAAAAAAAACACTCCCGGGCAAAAAAATCACTGGAGGGGGGTGATACACAACTGATACGGCTCCACAAGCTATCGTACGAAGTCATCATACGATCGTAAAATTAACGTAAAAGTACGACGAAATCGCTACAAGCTGTCGTACGATCGTACGACGCAGTACGACGAAATTCATACAATAGCTTGTAGCCATTTCGTCCGTCGTACGAGTGTATTTTACACTCGTACGATGACTTCGTACGATAGCTTGTGGCGACCCTTAACAATTGCTTAAATTTACCATTTCCATCATCAGACACCTCTTCTTCACTTGTCATACAAATAATCGTAAAATTTAAGGCAACCGAATTACACACTATTAAGGTCAAACATATTGTCGAGAGTGTCAAAATAAAAAATCGAGTCGAATTGTGCAACGTTACAGAATAAATTTTTCTTTTCGAATTATCCATTATAAATAGGCAAACAACTGAAAAAAACAATACAATCGGCGCTTGTTATAAAGCCCCTTTTTGGGAATCCAGAATCCGGATTCAGAATCAGAATCCTAATTGTTCGCCCATGAAAATATTTTTAAAATCCGTGATTTTAAGTTTCACACTTCAATATTGAATGATTTGTTCAGTCATAAAAATTGGAACCGATCATAGAACTTTTTTCGAACAATTCTGATCATGTAAATTTGCATTTTTATATAAGTTTATACAGGGCTCGGAATGAAAAAAATGTCAAAAAATAAGATTTTCGACCCAAAAATAAGATTTAAAAAAATAATATCAGCATCAATGACGTAGCCAGAAATTTTTTTATGAGGAGCCTACCCAGTGACGTAATCAGAAAATTCGGAGGGGGGACATTACTTTGGCCCCTCAAGATGAATTTTCAGAATTTTTCAAAAAATCATAAGAGTTATTATATTTTTCGAAAATTTTCCAAAATTTTGGGAAAAACATAAGGGGGACCAAGGTGATTTTTTCAAAAAAAATTCAAAAATCATCTTGATCCCTTTTGAGGTTTTCGCGCCGACAGGCGCAAAATTTTTATATTGAAATCCTTGAGACAAGTAAAAAATAGTACCCTAATTTCACGCGTATAAGCCGCACCCTTGAATCTTAGATGAAATGAACGTTGCAACAGGTTTAAACCATCAAAATCGTATTCGGGCCTAAAAATACCCCAAAAATATGTTTTTATTAAAATCTGAGCACTTTTAAAATTTTCGAATTTTGCCTTGGGGACCAAGAGAAAAAACATTAAAGATAATAGGTCATTCTCGGTCGAAAAATTTTTTTTGCCAAAACAGCCTATATAAGGGTAAAATCATGCGAAAAATTGATTGCGCGCATTCCCGAAGTGTGAAAATGCTTCCTTGACCCTGATTCAGGGAAGGAATCGGTGTATTGAAGCGAAAATCAAACATTTTCGGATTTTTA
>OZJO01007146.1:0-11678 GCA_900406225.1 Acrobeloides nanus
TATTTTCCAGTTCGTGCTCGCGCTGAAACGGCTCGCATGATTTTTCATTATGCCAATGTTCCCTTCGATGATAACCGGGTGCCGAGAGAAGAATGGCCTAAAGTTAAACCAAGTGTGTTTTAAAAGACGATCACCGTCCTCAAAAATGATTCTTTGCACTATTAACCCCATTGGAATGTAGAGGGGTCAAAAATGAACCCCTTGGAAAGGGGTTCATTTTTGACCCGCCACCCCGTTTTGGCCAAATTCCCTTGAAAATGCAGATGGTTTAAGCGTGATGCACATGCATTTTCAAGCGTTCATACGTGGAGGCGGACAATTTTTCTGGATGCCCCTGGCTAGTCTATGAGCTAGCCTTTGTTACGAACCTTATCCATATTTAAAATTGAAATTTCACAACTTTAGCCACCCCGTTTGGCCAAATGCCAGTTCTCGAAGTTGATGGAAAACCATTGGCACAAAGTTATGCCATCAATCGTTTCTTGGCAAGGAAATACGGTTTGTCTCTTAACTTTTCAAAATACCCCATGTTTTTTAGGCCTAGCAGGAAAAGACGACTGGGAAGCCTCGCAACTCGATTCAATCGCCGATTTCAAAACAGATTTCCAAATCGAAATCCGACCATATCTTATAGTTGCAGTTGGCATGGCCCAGGGTGATAAAGAGAAATTGTTCAACGAGGTTTTCAAGCCAGCATTCGAAAAATTTGCTCCTGTTTTGTTGAAACTTTTGCAAGAGTCCGGTTCTGGGTTCTATGGCAAAAATGGTGTTAGCTGGGTGGATTTCGAATTAGCCGGCTTAACGCTAACGATGAGTGGAATGCACCCAGAGTTGTTGGAAAAGTATCCAGAATTGGTCAAGCACATGGAAAAAGTTCATGCATTGCCACAATTGAAAAATTATATTGAAACAAGACCAAAAACACCTTTTTAATTTTTTTAAAAAGATTTTTATATTTATTTTTTTCTAGTAAATTTATTAAGTTAAATGGACCAGTCTAGTGGGAAAAAAGTTGCCATTTTTGTTGAAATTCGGAAAGTTGATGAAAAATGGAGCATTTTTTGTTTTTACGGCATGTTCTGAATCGTTGTAGTTTTCGAGATAATTGCGCTTGAAGTTGGTGATTTTTGAAAAACCTATGTATTACAACGAAAATATGAACGCAGTAAAAATTCGTCCCTGAATCAATAAAAGTTGTGCATTGAAGCGAAAATTTAAAAATTTAGTCTTTTTTCATCGACTTACGAAAACTGCCAAAAAATTTTGAAATACACAACTTTTATTGGTTCAGGAACGAATTTTCATTGCGTTCATGTTTTCGTTGTAATACACAAATTTTTTGAATAGAGTACTATTCTTTAATCTAAAGGTGTAGAGGTAACTTCTGAATCGTTAACGGCTTTGAGATAATTCGCGTTTGAAGTTGGCGATTTTTGAAATTTGTTTATTGTAGCGAAGACTCTGATTCAGGCGAGAACCTTCAAACTTTGTCGCCGGAGACCTTCGACATCTTCGAGAAAGAGACATTTTCTCGAAGAGTCGAAACCCAGGCGACACAGTTTGAAGGTTCCTGAATCAGGGTCTTCGCATCAAAAAATTGAAAATTCATTATATTAACCAAAATTGCCATAATTTGTATATATTTGAAAAATTCATGAAAAATGACCCTGATTCAGGGAATGGAGTGGGTGTATTGAAGCGAAAATCAAACATTTTCGGATACACAAACAAAATCTCGCAAAGAAATTTTTATTTCATATAAATATTTGACAATTTTATCTAAAAACCAGAATGCTTAACATTCGCAAAACCGATTTGATTGTTTCCAACGTCGAAAATATTGCAGTAAGAGCGCATAAACGGCTCTCCCAACACCCAGGCAGGGCCAAATCCATTTTGGTTGTTAGAAATAGCCAAAACACACAAACTGCCATTTTCGGTTCGAACCTGTAAAATAGAATCGTACCCAAAATTCGTATTAACCCTACCTGAGTAACATATTCTTTTTGAGAAACACTATACACTTGCTTGTTGATCGTAAATTTCAAGTCTGGAAGGCCTGTAGAGTTGCATGCTAGGGTATATAGATTGTTTTCTTGGTCATAAACTGCATTGGTGGCGCTGACGATCGCGTTCAAGTCGTCTGTTGGGGCTCCGAGGAATGTGCTCGAGTCGACAAAGACCTGCATTGCCTTGGTCTTTTGATACGATCCAACGCTAAATCCAGACATGGAAAACTGCCAAAAGCTTAGCGATGTCAACGGAGCGTAGTTCACATTCGAGTCGCAGTTTTGTGTGTCGATGGCACCTAGAGTGAGCAAGCCTCCTGCTTGACCAGTTACATTACTACCTTTGCTATAAATTTGCTAAGGTTTTGAACCCTCATCTGGCAAACCCTACCGTTCCAAAAACATGGAAAAAACAGGCTTGTCAAATTGCGGAAGAAAATTTTGAATTGGAGGAGTAAAATTATTAACAGCTAGAGCTGGCCAGGCTAGACCCAAAGTACCTAAAAATCATAGAAAGGGAGTTAAATTTGAAGCAATTTTTACCATCAAAGTCGAGCCCATCAGAGGTGTCGTTATAAACAGCAAGATCAAGCAGGAGAAAACCCTGGGTTTTCGCGGTAAATCCAGCAAGCTAAAAAATTGGAGGTTTTATATGTCGAAAATCATCATATTTTAATGAATTCAAGGGAAGTTCAAAACACACGTGGGCGCGTGGTCTGTCGTAATTTTTTTTTAAACACAACCCTCTTGGCCCCCCCCCCAGCACAACCCCACAATCCTGTTCTGTGTAACGACAGACCAAAATAATAAAATCACCCCCCCCCCTTCGGCACGACCCTCTTTCCTCTGCCCCGGCACAACCCTCTCGACCCCCTTGACAAATAGGGGTGGAGAAAGGGTCTAGACAAAACGAATTTTTCAATTTTTGACGAATTTTTCGATTTTTAACGAATTTGGTGATTTTTGACGAATTTATGCCTCACAAATTTCCATCAAGAGTTTAAAGGAAATAGGGTTATATGAAGGAGTGGAAAAAATACAATTTTGTGGTGTTTTTTCATGAACTTACAGTAAAAACATCTTGTCCAAAGGTGTCATTCTCCCAATCAGCTCCTTTAAAAACATAGGTTGATGATAAATTGCTGTTGTAACAATTCGTAGGGACCATTCGACCACAGGAATAGATGACTAACCCAGCGAAGGTTAAATCTGGGAGTAGCGATATGGTTTGGGCTAAATTTGACGATGTTTTAAAGGCTTTAGTACAGTAAATTTATCCCTACATCAAAATTTAGCCCTATAGAAACCCCTAAATTTAACCAATAAAACCAAACCTGGAGTTCCCAACGTAACACTAACCACATAATAATCATCATAAAAATCTCCTAAAGTTGCGTTGCCTTGTGCCAAAACATGACGTTTGTTGAAATTTCCATATGTTCTTGGTCTAAAAACCCTGTTAGAAAAAAACAAGTTATAGCACATAAAATACCTATGTTTTACAGCTTTTTGAGAGTTTTTGTGCATCTTAAGCTGTAAACTTTTCTTGGGAAGAGCAGCTGCATGAATAGCCACTAGAAAAAGGGCTAGACAAAGAGCAAGAATAGGCTTCATGTTGGGACTAGTCTAAATTGAGACTTTGAGTGAAACGAATTGTCTTTTTGTAGACTAATATATTTGATAAGACTACATTTGATATGGAATTTCATAGATTGATAAAGCAAATGGCACTATTAAAAAATGACGTGAAATGACATTGAAACCCCTATACGAATATTCGGCCCTACCTGGGTGGTGATAAAGCAAATGGCCTTATTAAAAAATGACGTGAAATGACATCTTGAAACCCTATACGAATATTCGGCCCTGCCCAGGCACGTAGCGAGAAATCGCCGATAGGGGGGCATTTTGCTAAAGTTTAGCGCCGCAGGCGAAAATTTTTTACAAAAATAAGCGTTTTATGCAAAAAATGCTTGAAAATTTTAGCAAAAAATGGCTAAATTTGACCCAAAAATGATCATAATTTCGCACCAAAGGCGTGAAAAAATTATTTAGGATATTTTTGCTCTTTTTAGAAAAGTTTTTAAATTTTTGGCTAAAATCAGGGGGACCCTTTTGATTTTTTTGCGCCTCCGGCGCGATAGGGGGGGGGACAATTGTCCGGATTGCCCCCCCCCCCTCGCTACGTGCCTAGCCCTGCCTGGGTCGTCTAAGGATTAATTAGAAGCACTTTATATAGCTTTATCATATATCCTTGTATATAAAGCACTTATGTTCGTTCGTTCGTGTGTACAGGCGATCTTTTTATGGTGAACCTCAAATCGTTACCAACCTATACCACGATGTAGAGGGTGGTGAGAGAAGCAAAATGAGGGATCACACATAGGTCCACCTCCTACGGTTAATTTTTTATAGAGGGTAACCCCTTTTCCTTAAGAATTGAGGGAAAAAACAAAGTAATATTTTTTTGACCTTTTCAACGGAAAAACGCACTAATTTCGACTACAACAGGCCATGGAGAATTCAATGATGACATTTATAATTTATGCACGACCACGCAGGGATGCCATGCACGTCCACAACGACACCAAGACTGGGCTCGGTCTCGGTACTTAGAAAAAAAACCATTAAAAACTAGTATGTTTATCCTGTGCAAATTCGATTTGCTTCTTTCCAACGTCGAAAATATTGCAGTAAGAGCGCATAAACGGCTCTCCCAATAGCCAGGCAGGGCCACCAAATCCACCATTTCCGTTGTCATAAATAGCCACAAAACATATTCCATTTCCGATTGAAAGCTGTAAAATAGAATCGTAGCCAAAATTCGTATAAACTCTACCTCAGAAACATATTGTTTTTGAGAAACACTATACACTTGCTTGTTGATCGTAAATTTCAAGTCTGGAAGACCTGTAGAATTGCATGGTAGGGTATACGCATTGTTTTCTTGGTCGAAAACTGCATTGGTGGCGGTGACGATCGCGTTAAAGTCGTCTGTTGGAGCTCTGAGGAATGTGCTCGAGTCGACAACGACCTGCATTGCCTTGGTCTTTTGATACGATCCAACGCTAAATCCAGACATGGAAAACTGCCAAAAGCTTAGCGATGTCAACGGAGCGTAGTTCACATTCGAGTCGCAGTTTTGCGTGTCGATGGCACCTAGGGTGAGCAAGCCTCCTGCTTGACCAGTTGCATTACTACCTTTGCTAAAAATTTGCCTGGGTTTTGAACCCTTTTCTGACAAACCCTACCGTTCCAAAAACATTGAAAAAACAGGCTTGTCAAATTGCGGAAGAAAATTTTGAATTGGAGGCGTGAAATTATTGCCAGCTAGAGATGGCCAGGCTAGACCCAAATAACCTAAAAATCATAGAAAAGGCGTTAAATTTGAAGCAATTTTTACCATAAAAGACGAGCCCACCAGAGGCAAAGACATTGTAGTAACAACAAGTATTAAGCAGGAGAAATCCCTGGGTTTTCGAGGTAAATCCAGCAAGCTAAAAAAATTGGGGTTTTATATGTCGAAAACCATCATATTTCAAAGGTTTTAATGAATTCAAGGGAAGTTCACAAATTACGTTCATAAATGGGGGTGGAGAAAGGGTCTAGCCAAAACGAATTTTCAATTTTTGACGAATGTTTCAATTTTTGACGAATTTATGCCTCACAAATTTCCTTTAAGAGCTTAAAGGAAATAGGGTTATATGAAGGGGTGTAAAAAACACAATTGGTGGTGTTTTTTCATGAACTTACAGTAAAAACATCTTGTCCAAAGGTGTCATTCTCCCAATCAACTCCTTTAAAAACATAGGTTGATGATAAATTGCTGTTGTAACAATTCGTAGAGATCACTCCACCACAGGAATCGATGGATAAATCAGCAACAGTCATATCTGGGATTAGCGATATGGTTTGGGCTAAATTTGATGATGTTTTAAAGGCTTTAGTACAGTAAATTTATCCCTACATCAAAATATAGCCCTATAAAACCCCCTAAATTTAACCAATAAAATCAAACCAGGAGTTCCCAACGTAACACTAACCACATAATAATCATCATAAAAGTCTCCTAAACTTGCGTTGCCTTGTGCCAAAACATGATCTTTGTTGAAATTTCCATATGCTCTTGGTCTAAAAACCCTGTTAGAAAAAACAAGTTATAACACATGAAATACCTATGTTTTACAGCTTTTTGAGAATTTTTATACATCTTAAGCTGTAAACTTTTCTTGGGAAGAGCAGCTGCATGAATAGCCACTAGAAAAAGGGCTAGAGCAAGAATCGGCTTCATGTTGGGACTAGTCTAGATTCAGATTTTGAGTGAAACGAATTGTCTTTTTGTAAAGACCAATATATTTGATAAGACTACATTTGATATGGAATTTCATAGGTTATTGATAAAGCAAATGTCCCTATTAAAAATGACGTGAAATGACATCTTGAAATCCTATACGAATCTTCTGCCCTGCCTGGGTCGTCTAAGGATTGATGAGAAGCACTTTATATAGCTTTATCATACACTTTATATAATTTTATCATGTATATTTATTAGAAAAAAAACCATTAAAAACTAGTATGCTTACAAGGGAACCGCAGGGTCTGCCACAAAAAATTTTCACCGAAAACAAGCGTAAACGGTAGGAGGCAGCTCAAAACGGTATAATATGTCAAAATTTTGGTCCCATAGGCCTTTTTTATCGAGATAAAGAAATAAAGTTATCATGCAAAAACAAATCGACTCAGTAGGAAGTTACGGAGGTGTTTTTCGGGGATTTTCGGGGGCGAGGAATCGATTGCGCGCGGTTTTGAAGCATGAAAAATTAACCAAAATCGATATTCAGGGGTACCTCATACATAAAAGCGGTTTTCGTGGTCAAATGGTTAGCGCGCTGGCTTTTGCAATCTAGAAGTTGCCGGTTCGATCCCCGCTGGCGACGAAAATTTTTTGCACAAAATTAAAATTTTTTGCTTTTTGCACAAATCGGTTAATTATGTTTTTTGAATATTTTTAGTCCGAACGTAAACTTTTGGAGCTACTTCGGCTCTTATACCCAAAGATGCCAAGAACATTTTGTTCAAAATCAGCATATCTGACTTCAAAGATCAGATTTTAGGGGCAAAAATCGTTACGACTAGAGTAGAATTTTGAGCGGTTACTCCAAGTGTCCCATGGCTCGGTAATACTGGGCTTGTCTCAGGTGTTCCTCAAGGCTAGTTCAAACCCCGCTTGAGGCCAACAGATTTTGCCTAGTAGTAACATCTTCGGATGACCAGAATTGTTGCTCAAAAATTGGTCTCAATTTTGACAATTCTATCTCCTAGATTTTATTTCCTATTTCTTAGAAATGTCAAGATTATGACCAATTTTTTGGACAAAAACTAAGCAACGAAGCTGGGTATCGAACCCGCGACCTTTCGGGCAAAAGCCAAACACGCAACCTATTGCGCCACTGAGACCACTCATCACTAAAAGATTTTTTGATACGGTTTTTTACGTTGTTGGGGCATCACTAAGCTATAAGATTATGTTCAAATCAATTCTCTACCTTATTGGAAAGACGGGAAAAGTTGCTTGAAAAAATTCAAACTGAAAAATTCGCATATGAGAAAACGCGAATTTTGAACATTTTTATAGGATCTGAAGCAGCAGAATCGTCTGAGCTCTCTCCTACAAAAAACCACATCAAAAATGACCGATTGGATGACGAGAAACCCTCAAATCAATCATAGTCCCAACCTCAAAAATTTCAAAAAAGTTTGTGTATTACAACGAAAACATGTACACAAATTCAAAATTTCAAACGCAATTATCTCGAAAACTACAAACGATTCAGTACATGCCGTAAAAACAAAACATGCTCCATTTTTCATGAACTTTCTTCTGAATATCAACAAAAATTGGCAACTTTTTTCCCACTGGTTTAGTCCTTTAAGCTAGCTTCAATAAACAATCTGATTGATCCGACAAGCTCTTCGTTTCAATGTTCAAACTTGTTTGAAAATTTTTCTCGCAATTTTGTTTCGCTCATAACTTTTTACGATTAGATTTCAAGTAGTGCAAAAAAAGCAAAAAATGCTCCAAATTTTGTGCTCTTTCATATAGCATCAACTCCCCAAAAGAGTGCTGATTAAATATACCGAACGCTTCATTTTCATTGACAATGTATTTTCTCTCTCGAAACTTCACATTCTAATCGGTTGATAAAGCTATTAGTACATAAGACTTTCGCAAAACGATGACTTTTAATTCATATTTATAGTGTGAAATAATACTATTGAATGTGTATTTCTTATTTTTCTTGGAGTTAGTGAGTTATCTAAAAAAATGGTCCAATACAAATTAACCTATTTTCCTATTCGTGGTCGCGCTGAAACGGCTCGTTTGATTCTTCATTATGCCAATGTTCCATTCGATGATAATAGAGTGGCACAAGAAGAGTGGCCTAAAGTTAAACCGAGTAGGTTTTCGAGATGAGAATGAAATCGATAAACTCGATATGTTTTTTTCTTTAGGCTGAATTCAAGCATGTCAAAAAAATTGTCACAAAGTTGTCAAAAAAGTCTAACTTTGCCTGATTTTCAATAAAATCGTGTTTATTGAAACGATTGGTCATGAAGCATAAAATCAGGCAACAAATTTTATGCTTCTTCATCAATAAAATTTTATGTTTCATGACCAATCGTTTCAATAAACACGAGTTTATTGAAAATCAGGCAAAGTTGGACTTTTTTTTGACAACTTTGGGGTCATCCAGATATTACTTAAAGGGTGCATTTTGCGAGCATTTGAGAGAAAAAATTTATTTCGTAAAAATGACCCTATTGGGGGTAAAATCATGCGAAAAATCGATTGCGCGCATTCCCGAAGCGTGAAAATGCTTCCTTGACCTTGATTCAGGAAAATGTGTATTGAAGCGAAAATCTAACATGTACTAAATTCCCTGAATCAGGGTCAAGGAAGCATTTTCAAGATTCGGGAATGCACGCTATCGATTCTCTCCATGAAATTACCCCCAGAAATATGATTTTGAGGGAGAAATTTCAAAATTTTTCGATTTCGCTTCAATACACGCATCTATTTCCCTGAATCAAGATCAAGGAAGAATTTTGAGAATATCGCAATCAATTTTTCGCATGATTTTAGGCATATGTAGGCTGTTTGGGCAAAAAAAATCGGATTAGGATTCTGAATCCGGATTCGGAAACTTCGACGTTCGACATTCAATATTGCCGACGTTTGAAAAGTCGGGTATTCAAAAATTTATACGTCACGTCGACGTTTGAGATAAACATCGACGTCATTGGACACCCCTGGTTCAAGGACGAATTTTCACTGCGTTCATGTTTTCGTTGTAATACACAAACTTTTTGAATAGAGTACTGTTCTTTAATCTAAAGGTGTAGAGGTAACCTCTGAATCGTTAACAGCCTTTGAGATAATTCGCGTTTGAAGTTGGTTATTTTTGAAATTTGTATATTGCAACGAAGACCCTGATTCAGGGGAGAACCATCAAACTTTGTCGCCTGTGCTTTGACTCTTCGAGAAAATGTCTCTTAATTCATAAATTTAGCCACTCCATTCGGTCAAATTCCAGTTCTCGAGATTGATGGAAAACAATTGGCGCAAAGTTATGCCATCAATCGTTTCTTGGCGAGAAAATTTGGTTTTCCATACACTATATTTTCAAAAATAACCTCTTCTTTTTAGATCTAGCCGGAAAAGACGACTGGGAATCCGCTCAACTCGATTCAATTGCCGATTTCAAAACAGATCTTCATAACGAGATACGTCCTTATCTCCAAGTTGTCCGAGGCAGGGCGGAGGGTGATAAAGAGAAATTGTTCAGAGAGATTTTCGAACCGGCTTTCGAAAAATTTGCTACGATTTTGATTAAACTCTTGAAAGAGTCAGGCTCTGGTTTCTATGGAAAAAGTGGTGTTAGTTGGGTGGATTTTGAATTGGCCGAGGCGATTTATACCATGAATGGGCTACACCATGAGTTTCTGTTGGAAAAATCTCCAGAACTTGTCAAACATATGGAAAAGGTTTATGCGTTGCCGCAGTTGAAAGACTATCTTGAAACCAGGCCAAAATCACCGTTTTAAATGTGATATTTAGGATGCGTTCAAGCATGTCAAAAAAGTTGTTGAAAAGTTGTCAAAAAAAAGTTTCGATTTTATTGAAAACCAGTCAAAGTTACATTTTTCGACAACTTCTCAACAACTTTTCGACAACTTTTTTAACATGCTTGAACGCACCCTTAAAAAAATTCGATTTTTTCTATTTTTGTAAAAAAAACATTATCGTTACTATGAAAAGTAATTATTTTTTATCGCAAATATATTTTTGTCACCAGAAATATTTTTTAGTACCAAAAATATTTTTTTTTGGCACCAATATTCTGGATTCGGATTCCGGATTTTGAATTCGGAATCTGATTCTGAATACGGATTCTGGATGTGGATTCGGATTTTGGATTCTGGATTCGGAATCTGATTCTGAATCCGGATTTTCGATTCTGAATCCGTATTCGGATTCTGGATTTTAAATCCGAAATCTGATTCAGAATCCGGATTTGGATTGTGAATTCGGATTCTGGATTCAGATTCTGAGTCCGGATTGTGGATTCTGATTCTGAATCCGGATTCTGAATCCAGATTCTGAATCTGAATTCGGATTCTGGATTCAGATTCTGAATCCGGATTCTGGAACCGGATTCTGAATCCGGATTCAGAATCCACAATCCGAATTCAGAATCCAGATTGAGAATCAGAATCCGGAATCCAGAATATTGGTGCCAAAAAATAGGACCCATTTTTTATTATAAAATAAACATTTCTCAATTTTTTCAATTTATTTGTATCTTGTAGCACAGGATTACAATCCCAGGTTACGCTAAATATAAAGTAATACAGGAAATTTTCGACTTTACTAGGGTTTTCCTAGATGAGAAATCAATTGTGCACATTTTCAGGGTATGAAAAAATTTATCCGACCACGAATTAAGCATTTTTCGTTAGGTAGACTTTCTTGGGGAGTATACCCCTGTAGAGGTACTTTCCAGTGGGCAAAATAGAAAAATTCTTTCAGATTCGAGTTCTCCATGTAGTAAAACCCCAGAATACAGATTTCAGCCAATTTGGAGAACGTCAAAAATTGAAAAATTCGCCAAAAATTGATTTTTCAAGTTTTGACAAATTTTTTAATTTTTGACGAATTTTTCGAAATTCGTTACCGGTCCTACTAGCAAAAGAAAAACTGAAGACAATCAAAATCTCGCAAAGAAATTTTTATTTCGTATAAACATTTGACAATTTTATCTAAAAACCAGAGTGTTTAACGTTCGCGAAACCGATTTGCTTGTTTCCAACGTCGAAAATACTGCAGTAAGAGCGCATAAACGGCTCTCCCAATATCCAGGCAGGGCCAAATCCATTTTCGTTGTTATTAATAGCCAAGTAACACAGACTGCCATTTTCGGTTTGAATCTATAAAATAGAATCGTACCCAAAAATTCGTATAAACCCTACCTGAGTAACATATTGTTTTGAAGAAACACTATACACTTGCTTGTTGATCGTAAATTTCAAGTCTGGAAGGCCTGTAGAATTGCATGGTAGGGTATAAAAATTGTTTACTTGGTCGTAAACTGCATTGGTGGCGCTGAC
>OZJO01007149.1:0-19324 GCA_900406225.1 Acrobeloides nanus
TGGAGAACAATTTTTTTCCATTTTTTGGAAATTTTTGTAATTAAAAAGTTTAATCTAATGAGAATCGAAACTGCGAGTCCAACGTTGATTAACTTGACAGATCGGATGGGAGACTTCCTTATCCACTGCACTATGAGCGCTAAATTTTTAGTGCAGCGGGAAATGGAGTATAAAAATGTTTGCTTTTAAAAAAACCAATAGAAAGCATTTTTAGCAAATCAATCGATAAATAATACTTTTTTATACGATGATAAAAAGTGATGAAAAGTATAAGCGATGAATTTAAAAGAAAAATACATAAATTAAAGCAAAACTTTTTAAACCAATTAACTTTGCAAAGTTCATTTCAAAAACATCTCCAAAAATTTACGTTTTAGAAGATTACTCTCTAGTGATACAGATTAGCTATGATTCCAGATTTATTTCTTGAAATATTCAAATTTTTTGATAGTGAAGAATTGGTCGAATATAGAACAGTCTGTAAACAATGGAATTCTATAATTGAAAATGCGGATAAGATCTTGCCGATGTTTGTTTTGAAGGATGTTATTTGTATGTTTTTATTTTTTTTAATCCAAAAACACCATTGTCAGCATAAAACGTGTAATGGGCTCTAAAAACTTCCACAACGGGTTCCAAAACGAAATGCGGAACTTCCACAACGTTGTAGAAGTTCCGCATTTCGTTTTGGAACCTGTTGTGGAAGTTTCTAGAGCCGTGTACAGGGTGCGTCTAAAGTTCATGTACACTTTGAAATTTTATAACAAACAATATATAACGAAACAATAAAAACTATTCAAAATATTCACCCTTAGCTTCGATACATTTATTTAATCGTTTCGGGAAGTCATAACGATCTTATTCAGCCGCTCCAGAGTGTTTTCTTTATCCCAGGCCTTCAGCAGAGCTCGTTTCAACGATTCAACTGTCTTGTGTGGATTCAAACATGCTACCGCTTCCAGAATGCTCTTTTTTTACTCGAATTTTTTATGCAGGCAACACGAATTTGATGTTGTTTTTTGTTGAAAATTTTTTGCGAGTTCCAAAAACAGCCAAAAGTTATTTGGTCAGGGCTGGGAATTGAACCTGCAACTTTACCACCCCACTTTTTAGAGACTTTTAAATGAACAATAAAACTTTTTAAGATATTGAAAGTTGCGGCACAGTCCGAATCAAACCCAGAGACCACACCAAAGGCCGACAAATTCCGTTCAAAAAATTCTGTCTACTATTCACCAATCAAAACTTGGCCCTATCTGAACTTGGGCTTGAAGTTTCACGTTATTCTCTCAACGCTCTTGCTTTTGTTTTTCAATGCCGAAAAACTCCATTGTTAGCCAAACAACTGCAAATAAATTTCTTTGATGCTCTACTGGCACCGTTACCACTTTGGCCGGAAGTTTTCAAGAAATTTGTTTTGACGACGAATATTTTTGTGAACCGGTTGAGAAATTGTGGCTTTATCGAAACTGCGGATTATGTCGATGATTTGTTTCAAATACCGAATGTGAAAGTTTCGGTTTTTATGGATTTTTATGATCGTTTTTTGGTGCATGATACGATTATTAGGTAGTTGAAATATTCCAACTTGTAAAAATTATTTTAGGACAAACATCATTTTGGATTTATGTGTCGGACGAGGTGATACGTCAACAAATTTTTCTTATTGGCGCAGAAATGAGAAGAAAGAAATTTGTGAAATCAATCAAAATCGTGATATTTTGACGATTTTTCAAATCGACAAACATTTAGTGCATTTTGCCGATGAGCTTTGCAAGGTATATTTTTATAAAAGTCCAAAATCAAACTGAGGTGTTCTTGTTTGCCAAAAATTGATCAAAATCACCAAAATTGAACTTTTAAGAATAATTATGAAAAAGACATATAAGAAAATTGTTAAGAAGTAAAAGTTTAGACATACCAGGAAACTGTCCCAACTTGGTTTCTCCGATTTCGCCCAAACATGTGCCAATTTTTTACCCATGTTAGGGGTAGTAAAAAGCTGCGGCACCTCATAAGTATGTGGGCAAGAGAAAATTTTCGCGGCTTTTTACTATCCCTACCATGAGTAAAAAATTGGCATATGTTTGGGCCCTCCTCCTTTAAAGGGCCAGCCCAGTAAGTTACAATCATATGAAAAAATTATATATTTGGAAAGACAATGAAAAATGGAGCATTTTTTGTTTTTACGGCATGTTCTGAATCGTTGTAGTTTTCGAGATAATTGCGTTTGAAATTTTGAATTTGTTACAAGCTCTTCGTTGTAATACACAAACTTTTTTGAATTTTTTCGATTTTTGCATCAATTTTTTAAATTTTCATAAAATGAACATTGTAGCAATTTGTATAGCTAAATGAGACGAACAAAATGACACCAAAATTATCCAATTTGAACATTGTTTTGGGTTATTGAAACGAAAATTCTGAATCAGGGTTTTCGTTTCAATAGCCCAAACAATGTTCAAATTGGATAATTTTGGTGTCATTTTGTTCGTCTCATTTAGCTATAAAAAATTGCTACAATGTCATTTTATGAAAATTTAAAAAATCGATTTTTCCGCAAAAAATTCAAACAAGTTTGTTTATTACAACGAAGAGCTTGTAACAAATTCAAAATTTTCAAATTATCTCGAAAACTACAACGATTCAGAAAATGCCGTAAAAACAAAAAATGCTCCATTTTCATGATCTTTCCGAATATATCATTTTTATATGATTGTAACTTAGTGAACTGGTCTTTTAAGCTAAGATCTTTTGTGTCAGGTCATGAGCACTTGTTCTTTTTTTATCTATCTATAATTTTATCCACCTCTCTAAATTCCTCTTCTTTTTAGCGATTCATGCTCATTGAAGATCTAAATAAATTTTTCAAGAAAATCCGCCTTATTCACATTCAACCTGCTACGGTTCTTATTTATCGAAGCATCTTTATCCTTACCGGAACAATAAAATCAGCTTTGGGAGCTAATCCAAAAATGTATGAAATTTCTCGAGAAGATGGTTGGAAATTAGGCATGGAAGTGAATGAAGGAGAAGAATATATGGGCGTGCATCGTGGTTATAAAGTCTCGGTTGTTTTCCATATTTATAAATGATTTTTGATGTATTTAGTTTGTTATTTCGTGCATTTATATATCGTATATACGATATATAGGATGCCCCAAAAAAGGATTTTGCGATTTTTTCAAGTTTTAAATTTTCACCAAAATAAACTGTATAGTAATAGTGATTTAAACGTTCATAGAACCTAACCTTACTATACAGCTCCAGCAAGTATTTAATGGTCAAAAAATGATTGCAAAATGTTTTAGAGGCCAAAATAGATGTACATAAATTTTATGAAATTTGGACAACTTTAAATTTGACTCAGGATTCGAACCCGCGATATGTTTACAGGGTGTACAGTAATCACCCAACCCCCTAATGTAGATAATTTCGGATACTTTTCACTATAACTTTTGATAGGAACATTTACAGGGTGACAAGAAATTACTACACATTTTTCGTTTTTTCAAGTTTTTTGTTTGCCGTTTGCTATCTCGTCGAAGTCAGGAAGAAAAAGATGAAAGAAGTTTCAGAATTTTTTGGAATCGATCCACACACAGTTTCGAGAGCAGTACAACGTTATAAGGATACTGGGGAAAAAAATGGGAAGGGACAAGGTCGTAAGCGCACATCGAGGGATGCCGAGCATGTCAAAGTTGTTTATGTGCAGTAATTTCTTTTCACCCTATATACATCGAGATCTTGGTGTCATTTTAAAGCTTATTTTCCTAGCTTTGAAATGAAACCAAGATCTCGATGTATAGATGTTCCTATCAAAAGTTATTACGAAAAATGTTTTACTATAAGAGAAGGGAGGAGTCGGATAATTACCACACACCCTGTAATGTATTTAATGTTTACAGATAAAAAGTATCAATATAAACAATTCAAATTTATTTTCAACAAATTTTTTAAAACAAATTCCGAAAACAGATTTTTAGGTCAAAAGATAAGATCAAAAAAAAACGAAAGAAATATGAATTTTAACTTTGAAATATGAATTTCAATTTTTAACGATCTTCTAAAATGTTGAAATTATGTTGCTGGATTTTTATTATCCTAGAAGTTACTTTAATTTGTGCTAACACACATACTCTACTTCCTAAATATCCAAAACTAGGTTCTTGCTATGAAAACTCTCTAGATGAAGGTAACAAGAGATGCAATGAGCAATGTTTTAATGCAGCTAAACTTTGTGGTAAGATTTTTAATCACATTTTTTGTTTTGGGGGAATGTGCCCCGATGCCCCTTGTCTACGGGCCTGGCCAACCTCATACATAAAACTTTAGGAATCTGTGCTGAAAAACCTGATAATATGTGGCCTGAATGTGTTTGCATGAATTGCAATGGTGCTTTTTAGAAAATTGATTATCAAAAATCATTAAAAATTTATTCTGCTTTTATATTGAAAAATAAAGCGATTTTATTTTTTACCAATACCAGTCGGCCCACTTGAGTCAGAAAAATAATAACTGCTTGAACTATAGCCAGTATTTCCTCGATCTCCATAATTTCCTAAGAATAATTTAAAAATAAAGTAAAGAAAATTCTCACTGATGTATAAAAAAAAGTTCATCAGCAATGGCGCAGGAGCAAGCGTGCAAATCCATATTGAACGGAGAGGATTCGATCCAAGAAAGCCGTAATTTTGTTTTTATCAAATCAAAAAAAGCAAAACCCCTTAAAATTACATGAAATAATTAAGCATGCTTAAATGTTTGGCCAAAGTTTTTTGTCCGCTACTGTATCTAGGGGATACCTTCATCTGCATAAGGTCCATATATGACAAAATCTAAGAATAAAATTAGGAAAATTTATGCCATGTAATTTTAAGGGGCTCACTTTTATAGCTTTTTTGTTTTGAAAAAATAAATTTAGACCCCCGAAGATCGAACTCTCTACATTCATTATGCGTTTTGTGCCGCTTGCTACTGCACTACACGTGTACAAACACTCCCCCAAAATTTTAGATCGAAGCGCGCGAGAAAAAATCATAAGAGTCCCCCTTACGATTTTTTCGCACGCGCAAAATTTTTTAGCGGGCGAGATCACTTTTAGGTCGCGCGTGAGAAAATTTTAAAAATTTTTGACAAAATCATAAGGGGGTACCATTATGTATTTTTTTTACTCGCGCTGCGCGCGGGCCCATTTTTTGCTTGCGCGCGACCCCACCCAATTTGGGTGGGGTTTGGGGGAGGTTTGTACACGTGTGTACTGCACCATCGACGCTTAATTTTTTCCTCTTGACGATAATACCTTAAACTGACTTACGATAGCTTAGCAAAATAAAATTTGGATTTGGCATCATGGAAAATCCACCAGAGCTTTGCAAAGGGCCAACCCCAATAGGATAACCAACAGGCGGATACAAGTTGGGATACCCATATTGCAGTCTTGGAATAAAATTCGGGCCAAAAGATCCTCCAAATGGGTTGCCATAAAGACCGAAACTAGGCACCGCCATACCATTAAATGCTATTCCTGAATTGGGAAAACCAGTTTCCAAAGCAGGTAAGCCCATTGGTGGAGCCATTGGGACAACTGTATTCATAAATGGAGCAATACCCATACCAATACCAAGTTGTCTTTTTGACCGAGTTAAGAAAATTTCTTTCGCATAACCAAGTGAAAAAATAAAGAAAGAGGTATAAATTATAAAGTAGAGCATAAAAAATTTAAAAAAATGTTGACCCTGATGTACAGATATGCACAAAACTGGAATAACAATTTGACAAATTTGATTAAAAACCCCATTTTTATACGTTTTTGTTGTACAAAAATATGACCAGATCTCTGGACTTTTTTTGGTATTTACATATGCTCTATGTAGCTTATTAATTCTCTTGATTTTTGTTGCTTCCTATTTTATTTTTATTTTCAATTGTCAAATTATTGGACCACTCCAAAGTCAAATAAAAATATTGTACAGGGTGTCCCAACCGGTCGTTCAGATTTGTTTTGCTTGTATCTTTTTAACTAATGCGTCATTTTTGACGGTTCTGGACTCTTTTTGTAGCTAAACAGTTACCATTTATGCCTGTTAAAAAAATTCTCTGTTGATCTCGGAGGCGTGGCCTCCGAGATCAACTGATTTGACACCCTTTGATTTCTGGGTTTGGAGCCATTTGAAACAACACATTTTTACCCAAGATTTCCGTCCAAGAACGATTGATGAGCTCAAGGATGCAATCCGGCGTGCGGTTGCTGAGCTAAACGAGGACGAGGAAGTGCGCGTTCGAGTTTTTGGAGAGTTTCGCCGCCGGCTTGAAAAGTGTGTTCGACGTGGTGGCCAGAGCGTGGAGCGCCGTTAATTTATTAAGATTACCTCATGATCGGATGCATTTTGTTACTTGTTATGGTGGATAAATTGTTAAAATTTTAAAAAGTTCTTTTTGGAAAAAAAAGAAAAACAAAAAATCACGTAAAGGGGCCCCTTACAAAAATTTTTCTTCACATTTTCAAAGGAAATGTTTAAAATTTTTTAACAGCCATAAATGGTAACTGTTTAGCTACAAAATGAGTCCAGAATCGTCAAAAATGACGCATTAGTTAAAAAGATACAAGCAAAACCAATCTGAACGACCGGTTGGGACACTCTGTATTTTTAATTTTTATGTGACGTATGCAGTAGATGTTTGTTATGTTATTGAAGAAAAATAATTAATTTTTGATGTTGATTCAATTTATTTTAATTTTACAAGATGGCTCAAAAAGCCCATCTTACCATTTTTTGATGAATTTTGGACTCAAGAATTTTTCTCCTAAAATGACCTTATTAGGAGTAATTCGATGCGGGGAATCGATTGCGCAGATTCCCGAAGCGTGACTGCTTCTCTGACCCTGATGCAAGGAAAAACTTTGAGTTTTGAAGCGAAAATAGAGCTTTTCGCATTTTTATCCTGAATCAGGGTCATGCGAGCGTTTTCGCGCTTCGGGAATGTGTACAATCCATTTCGAAATTACCCCTAATAGGGTCATTTTTAGGAAAAAAATTTTGGGAAAAAATTTTTTAGAAAAAAATTTGCGAATTCATGAAAAAATGGTAAAGTTGAACTTTTTGCACCCTATATAAAGAAATAATGACTTATAGGACATTTTCTGCAAAGATAAAAAATTCAACGCTGCGGGAGCAATTGGCTCATGGCGCAGGAGCAAATGGCGCAAAACTCATCTTGGATGGTGAGGATTCGATACCCGGAGGTCGAAATTTTGTTTTCTCGAATCAAAAAAGTTGTATAAGCAAACCCCCTTAAAAGTTTATTAAATTTTTTTGCCTATTATTACTTTTTATTTTAACTTAATGGGGCCCTAAAAACAAAATTTTGAACTTCAGAGATCGAACCTTCTTCGTTCAAAATGAATTTTTGCCATCTGCTCCTATGCCATCGATGTTGAACTTTTTTTTCTTGGGAAAAATGCTAAATAAATCTAACAGGGTCTCGTATAAAAATAAATGAATTTCGGCTGATATCCACAACCAGAACTGCCATAACCTTGTTGCCCATACATTCCATTATTACTAGTACTATAACTGCCACTAGTCGGATCATATTGTTGATAGTTTTGCATCTGGCCATATTGTCCACTTTGACCATATTGTCCATTTTGACCATATTGCCCACTTTGACCATATTGTCCATTTTGACCATATTGCCCACTTTGACTACTTTGACCATATTGTCCATTTTGGCCATATTGTCCACTTTGATCATATTGTCCACTTTGACCATATTGCCCACTTTGACCATATTGTCCATTTTGACCATATTGTCCATTTTGTCCACTTTGACCATATTGTCCAGTCGAACCATATCCCTGATTCATGTTTTGAGAGCTCATATCATTACCTTGTCCATAGCCTAAATTTGATAAACAAATATACAAGTACAGTCAATTGTTCCCCAAATAAAAGAAGTCCTTCTCATTCCCTAAAAATCGACGATGCCTGCCATAGGAGTAGCCAGGATTTTGCGACAGGGGAAGAGCAGTATGGCCTGTTTTTGGATTTGGTTCCAGTTCAGGTTCGAGGAACCGGAACAGCAAAAATTTGAAAAAGAAACCGAAAGAGATTTTTTGGATGAAACTGGAACCGGAATCGCAAAAATTTTTCAAATATCTTCAAAATTCTTTTTTCTCCAAAAATCGTCATTTTCTGAGCATTTTCATCTTAAAAGTGAAAATTTTCTAACATAATTCGCACTGCGGAACTGTTTTTTGCTTAAACGACAAGATTTTAACAAAATCAAAACGAAAAAATGGAACCGGTCCCGGTCCAAAAATTTTTGGGTGCGACCGGAACCGAAATATTTTTCGATTCGGGCCATCACTGGAGTGGTTAAAAAAATTTAATCTATAAAAATTTTGAAAAAATTATAAGGGTCCCCCTTATAATTTTTATTTATCTTCGTTGGGATTTCATGACGGGGACTACAACCTCCTAGCCCCCATTGACTACACCTATGACGTCTGCTACCCCCTCAAAAAATGACACCCCCTACCCAGTGCTGTCTAGATCGGCTCTCGGGTGATATAGAGGGGCTTTGGGGACACAGGAGGGGCCAATTTCGGTCTCTACTTTCACAATACTTTCTCCCATGAGGTTTTTTTTGCCAACTACCTTGATTTTGGCCATATTGCCCATAGTTTTGATTTTGATCGTTTTGTCCATAACTATTTGAATTGTAGCCATTCATACCATTCATGCCATTCATACCATTCATGCCATTCATATCATTCATGCCATTTCCGGAATTCCCATATTGGTTTTGACCATTCATGCCATTCCCGGAATTCCCATACTGATTTTGACCATATCCTCCATATGGACTTTGAGTATATTGACACAAGATTAGGGTAAAAGAAGATAAAAATATCAACACCAAAAATATGCGCATGGTAAAAATATGTAATGTGTTATTTTCAATAAAAAATTGAAGACACTGCTAGCTAGTACTTTTACAAAATCAAAAATGAAGGCTTAGTTTTTTAAGCTTTAACTGATACCACCAAATGTCAACAGTATGTCAATAGAAAACTCGAACTTGCAAGTGGAGTTCTACTTGGCTTAGGTAAACGGATTTATAACTCATAAGTAGTAAGTTCAAGGAATCTGGGCCCACGAATTTGTGGTTATCAAGAACATACACAACATTTTAGAAAGAAAAACTAATTGTCTAGTAAAAAGCAACAAAATACAGGCATTTTTATCGTTTTTAGACATTTTTTTGCACATATGACATAAATTTTTAGGATTTAGAAAAAATCTTCAGTTGAGCCCACTGTCTGAAAAAATGACATTTAAAGAGGATGGAGTCAGTAATATAGGGAAGGGAATACCAGGAACATGCTCTACCTTATGTTTTGGCCGGCCAAAGCATAAGGTGGGATCCCTTCACCTTACAATACTGGTTGACCTTTCTCCTTACGTCCCTCATTCTAAAAAAGAGTCGTGTCTAGTGGAGTGGGGAGAAGGATTAACTAGGAGATGGCACTTCCATAAAATCGGGGGACTCTTATATAATTTTTTGTCTGGGTGAGTGTCCCCAAAACTTTTAATTCCGACGTTCTTATATAGATTTTATAAATAAGCTTTTAAGAGGCAATATCTCGAAATATCGCAGATCGCTTCTGAGGGGGTGGCAGTAGGACAAAAAGTGTTGCTACAAACTTGAAGCCTAAATTATTTTTAAGTACCTAGTGAGCGATTAACAAAAACATAAAAGTTAGGTTCCGTACCTTTATACTTGTGAAGAAATAAAAGGGTCATGTTTGGCGAAAATCGGTTTTGGACCATTTTAGTGTTTTTATCATAACTTTTTTCTAAAGGGTGTGCACCAAAAGTGCAAATTTTATTTTATTCAAAATAACAAGAATCGTTTTTTAATCTACAAACTTTAGATTGTAGTCTAAAAGTGACAATTGTAGTTGATTGCGTATGATACTGCGACACAAAATTGAGGGTTTTTAAGTCTACAGTTAAATCGAGTGTCGCACTAGTAAAATTTAAGCAATTAACTACAAATTATTACTTGTAGACTACAATCTAAAGTTTGTTGACTGAGTTTCACGTTGACTACAAAAATTTTAGTATTTAAGAAGCCCTTTCTTAGAGAGTATAATATTCCATGCGATAGATCTTGAACAGTTTAGCTAAGCTTCAAGTTTAATTTTTTTATTAATCGAAGAAAAAAATTTTAAAAAATTAGAATCAATCTGACCTTTTTAAAATAGAATATTTTGTTTATATACAGTACCGAGCAAAAACCTTGATTGGCCATAGAAGGTTTTGGCCAACGAATGGTCAATCAAGGTTTTTGCTCGATACTGTATATAGTAGGGGCATATGTCTTGGGAAAAACGTAAATTTTTTTTTGCTTTATATATCCTTCCCTGAAGGCTTTTTTGATAAGCTACAAAAATGCTTTTTTAGCTTAGGCATTTAGGTGGGAAATGAAAACCCTTTGTTTATCTTCCTTCATGACGCAATTAGTAAAGTGTTAGCTTTGCAATCAGAAAGTGAATGTTCAATCTCCGTCCGTCTGAAATTTTGTTTTTTTAAATCAATTTATTTGAAAAAAACGAAAAATTGGATAGTCTTGAGGTTTTCGTGCAAAAATAATGTTTGCAAACGATTTTTCACCAATTTTTTACCTCTATATAATCCATGGGAGTGAAAAAACCGCATTGAAAAAGCCTTTAGGGAAGAATATATAAAGCAAAAACAAAATTTACGTTTTCCCAAGACTTCTGCATTCTACTGTAATTTCTCATAGTCTTTAACATATAAGCATTATAATCTGAACAATTAACAACATGGGACTTTGGATACTAATATTTAAGCAACATGAATGGGATATGTATGAAAGGTGCTCAGAGAGACCACTTGATGATTGGAATAATGATGGTTCTTCACAATTATATGTTGGGGTTTTATATGCTACATTAGGAATTATAGGAGAAGTCAGTCTTAAATAGTTGTTTTTATATTTTCTTTTAGATTCTTTATATCCCCTTTGTAATAGTGATGTTAAAGAAACAGTTCATAGAACATTCTTGTTATAAGTTTATGCTATTGATTTGCATAATCGATATGATTGGTCTACCTTTCAATGCTATAATCACTGGAATTCAATGTGCTAAAGGGTTGCATTTTTGCACTAATCCCAAATTTTATTTTATTGTTGGAAGCATTAGCACTGGTAATTTTAAAAATAAAAAACATTAAAGGATCAGTTCAGTCAGTTACAACCATATGAAAAAATGATATATTCGGAAAGATCATGAAAAATGGAGCATTTTTTGTTTTTACAGCATGTTTTGAATCGTAGTTTTCGAGATAATTGCATTTGAAATTTTAAATTTGTTGCAAGCTCTTCGTTGTAATATACAAACTTTTTTGAATTTTTTGCGGAAAAATCGATTTTTGCATCGATTTTTTCAAGTTTCATAAAATGAACACTGTAGTAATTTTTTATAGCTAAATGAGACGAACAAAATGACACCAAAATTATCCAATTTGAACATTGTTTTGGGTTATTGAAACGAAAACATGAATCAGAATTTTCGTTTCAATAACCCAATACAATGTTCAAGTTGGATAATTTTGGTGTCATTTTGTTCGTCTCATTTAGCTATAAAAAATTGCTACAATGTTCATTTTATGAAAATTTAAAANTGAAACGAAAACATGAATCAGAATTTTCGTTTCAATAACCCAAAACAATGTTCAAGTTGGATAATTTTGGTGTCATTTTGTTCGTCTCATTTAGCTATAAAAAATTGCTACAATGTTCATTTTATAATAATTTAAAAAATTGATGCAAAAATCGAAAAAAATTCAAAAAAGTTTGTGTATTACAACGAAGAGCTTGTAACAAATTCAAAATTTCAAACGCAATTATCTCGAAAACTACGATTCAGAACATGCCGTAAAAACAAAAAATGCTCTATTTTTCATAATCTTTCCTAATATATCATTTTTTCATATGGTTGTAACTGACTAAACTGGTCCTGTACGCTATACTACTGCCCAAAATTGCATAAAATTTACGCGGGAACATTTAGTCGGCAAAAAATACAAACCTTACAAATTTTTTGCATCATTATTTTCACCTTCAGGTAATAATTTTCACCATCAAAAAAAACTTTTCACCCTCGAAAAAAATGACATAAACACAATACCTAAGAGGCGCTCGGTGCTCAGTTTATTATTTTATAATTCCTTTTAGCAATGTGGTATGGTTGTTCAATGACTTGCATATGGCTAGCCTTTAATCGATTCTTTGAAATGTGTTATCCAAAAATCGCCGAAATTTTGTTCAAAGGAAAACGCATATATATTTGGCTTTTACTTCCTATCATTTACATACTATACTCATTTAATTT
Organism: Acrobeloides nanus; assembly: GCA_900406225.1. NCBI lineage: Eukaryota > Metazoa > Nematoda > Chromadorea > Rhabditida > Cephalobidae > Acrobeloides > Acrobeloides nanus. The sequence goes on from OZJO01007149.1 coordinate 12,431, forward strand.
AAAGCCTTTATTATACAACAATGTACACCATGCTCTTTTCTTTGATCCTTATGTTGGATCAGGATTTGAATCAGACCAAGTTTGTTGTTTCCATTGCATTGTAATCTTACGTTAAAACATGATAAGGGGGTAAAAAATTTATGTTGAAGGGTACCCCCATGATGTTCGCGTCATTTTCCTTCTCTCATCGAGCCCTATCGATTGGTATAGGTCGTGACGGAATTGGATTTAAGGTGGCGGAGATAGTACAAACAGACAGACACGCATAGCGCGTTTAATGTTTTAGGATATACAACTTAAATAATTAAGTACCAATTAACTACCTCAATAGAAGTAAATATTTTAGTTTCTTAACACCCACCACACGGTATATGATTGCAGCGTATTTGTAATTATTACTGGACTATATGTAACTCTATGTATTAATTTGGCTATGAAATATGCTTGCCGTGGTGTATCTTCTTATTCAAAATTTCAGTTGCATGTAAGAAATTACGAAAACAGATTTGCTAGCATTCAAATTTTGAAATAGAAAACAATATATTTTTTAAACTCTCAACAGCACTGCACAAATCAAGCAGGTTTGCGAAAATCAGCGCTGTTCGCACCAGAAATCCAACTCGATGAAAAAAAACAATAGCAAAAATACAGACTGCACAACAACTCGGCGGCACGTCACCGAGTTGTTATTCACCGCGTTGTCATTACAGGAGATGGCTATTCGGCTACACTAGTGTCGCCGAGTTGTCATCTCCAGTAATGATAACTCAGCGTCGTATCGTCAAAAAATTTGACAATTCGGTGAATTCGCCGAGTTGTGCTTTTCCCAAAAATACATGGTGTTCGAGCATATCCCCCAGATAAGAAAGCTCAATATCTCAAAAACGAAACAATCTTATAACATACGATCTTTTGCAATTTTCTAGAACTATCACACTTTTTTTATGGATATACATTTAAATCTTTATTAAATTGCCTGAGTATTGAAATGAAAACCTGAATTTGAATTCCTTAAGGAATTTTACTTTTTGAGATTTCGAGCTTTCTTATCCGGGGATATGCTCGAACACCCTTTAAATGTTTAGTTAACTTTGCAATCACTTTGCATTTGTGTTGAAATGAACTTGGCCATACTTATTTACGTCTATATGCAGTATTTTCCAATATCAGATACGTTGATAATGGCTTCTCATGTCTGTTGGATACTCGTGCACGGTAATTTAGAGGGAGTTAAAACTTTTCGTGATCCTATAATTTTCAAGTGAAAAAAATGACCAAAAATTATATGAGAAAAGTTATGAGGATGTTCTTTGACAATGCAGATGGGGGCCCCTCGAGATTCCATGAGTGCCAAAAGCGCTCGGCTCTTGAATAAATTTGAAAAACATTAAATTTATAGCAGATACACCAATTGTTTATTTTATTTTCAATGGATCAATGAGAGCTGAAATTTATCAAATGGTTAAAAATATTATCAAAAGGTTTCAACAAAATTCTAATACTATAAACGTGTCTACTACTATATAAAAGTGTAATCTTTGTCTGTAATGAAAAAAACTTTTGCCAAAAATAGCCCGAAATTTTTTGCCTCCGATTTCGATGATCTTGATGTCATTCGATAGCCCATAAATTCTCCATCGATCACAAAAAAATTTGACAAAAAAATCATTCTAAAAGATTCTAGGGCTCAATCTTTACAAATGGCCATTTTAGACCCCCTAAAGAAGAAAATTCGATATCTCAATAACTTTAGATCGCCTCTCAAAACCACTTTTAAACCACTTCTATCGGATAGAAAAAATTAGTTATGTACAAATATGAAAAATTTCTGTAAATGGAACTTGTTTAGGGGTCATAAATTTTTATTGGGTGCAGAAATGTTACTTGGTGTAAATATAATCAGTCCATTTTGTGTAAATTATTATTAAGATGTATTAAAAAATAAAAAATAATCATAAAAATGTTTCACGTCATTTCTACATCAGCCGGTGCATCTTCTCTTTCCAACAATTTTTGCGCATATTCCGCGCCAGGTACCATGGTTGTTAGTTGACTAATAACTTTGTAGTGTTTTTTAGAAACTTGACCACCACGACTAGTCATAGGCTCTTTGCCAAGCTTTAAGAGCATAGCCATCACCAAGAGAACCAGCATTAGGACAAAAACGATTATAAAATAAAGCAATGACCAGGCTAGTTCTATGAAAGCGACAACATATGTAGCCTTATTGCAATAGGTATTCTTGCCAAAATGTTTAGAGTCCAAATTGACTTTTTTGAGAGTAGGAGTTATTATAAGGAAACCTAAAAATAACCAAAAAATAAATAAAAGATTATATATCTTATTGAGCTAAACAGCATAAAGAAAGCGTATGTTTGTTTTCAGCGTTCATAAGACCTAAGTCTATGAAACACATGAAATAAAATTTTTATGATTGTATGAAACATCTGAAATAATTTTTTAGTTGCTTTCGAGATTTCAAAAACAAACAGACCGCGTTTCTTGGCGATGTTTAATATTTTTAGCATTTTTTCTTACGATTGATTTTTTGAAAAAATTTCTGTAAAAAGATATCACCAAAAAACTTTAAAAATAACTGTAGGAACCCTAAAAACAAAACAAACATACGTATCCCCAGAGAGGATGGGTTAAATTTTTAAAATTTACCTAATACCAACAACACAATATCACCAAGAAACACCAACATTTTATAAATGGTCATGAACCAACCATCTTTTTTAAAACAGCAGCCGAGATAACAAGATAAAAAGGATCGAAACAAAATGAATCCATTAAAATATATCAACCATAGTGGTATATTGGATTGGATTGGACAATTATCTTGATTCATCCAACCCAAAATAAACCCCAATGGAATTAGTACAACTAAAAAAGTTTTTTAAGCCAAACTATTGTAATTACCGGAAGAAATAACGATAGGAATTAAAGAACATCCGATACATAAGATTACAAATTCGCACATGTTGAATCTAAAAAATAAATATAATCTAGTTTTTAATAAAAATTTTACATATCGTAAAAATATAGATATTTTACAATTAAAATCTTCTTTCTTAAAGGAAAGGAACTTTTTATACCGAATTTCTACACGCTTCGGGAGCATACGTGGACAAGGGATGGGTTGACCCACTCCCATATCGCCACAAGAGGGTAAAATGTAGAAAACATGTCGCAGTTGGATATGATGGATGAGGGAAAATTGTATCGCAGGTCGGCGCTTCTTGCCGATCTGCGATACAATTTTTTATGTATGAAATGCGATACGTTTTTTTGGTCGACAAACGTATCGCATTTGGGTCTTCGATCTACCCCCCTTGCCCATGTATGTTCGGGAGTGTGCGCAATCGATTCCTTGCATAAAAATACCCATAGGGAAGTCGTTTTTTAAATTTTTTTCGTAGATTCGGTATAAAAAGCGCCTCCTTTTGTATGTATTAGTAATGTTAGCTAGTCCGTCAGTCAGTCGCGATCAGCGTAATAACAAAAGCTCTCGAGCTGGGCATGTTTGTTAAGAATCCTCAAGTTCTGAGGGGTGAAATTTAAAAAATAAATTCGAGACCTCAAAGATTTGGATTTTCAGGGCTCCCCTTTTTTACTTGTAAGGGCCAAAATAGGCACTGCACGAGATTTTAATTTATAAATCCGTTTTTGATGATTTTGTGTCTTTTCTAGGGGTTTTGAGGTCGAAAATCACGATTCTGATGTTATTTCATCGATTAAAGGTGACTACGCAAAAATGTAGTAGAGTTTTTTTGTGGACGACCAGGATAGGATGCATATTAATTTGAAATTTTTCAAAATCCCTTATTTAGTTTTTGAGGGATGCGATGGGGTGAGGGTAGCCGAAAAAGCCGCTTCTCTGGTGAATTTTTCGGCTAGGCTGCAAATAAGCAACAAGCCTTTCAGAGCGACAAGCCTTTGAGACCAACAAATGATCAAATAGTGATTCCAGCTATTTTCGTTAATGATTCCAGCTAAAAGCCCCTTCTCTGGTGGATTTTTCGGCTAGGCTGCAAATAAGCAACAAGCCTTTGAGACAAACAAATGATCCCATCTATTTTCGTTGCTTAGCAATATAAAAAGCAAATACAAATTTAAATAACGATATTTTTACTAATAGAAAAGTAAGAGCTATATATAGTTATAAGAGTACAAGAAAATATTCATTTGATTTCATAGGAGGAATACGTTATTATGTAAAAATTTATTGCTTAGTAACGCAAATCTAAAAATGATTTTGTAACAAAAGCGTCTGAAAAGACATCAAATTTTGATGAGGGGGGGGGGGGTACTGTCAAACCCCCATAACGTCACATTAGCCGAAAATTTAATACCACATAACATTTTATAAAAAAAATAGACTCGTTATGGGGGTATATCGCTTTGTATTGCGTTATAGAACTAGAAAATGTGTAGTACACTTAAATAAGTTAAAGTTCAAAAGTTGCATTATGGATTCATACAATATATATTTTTGAGTACCAGTAGCGTGATGAAGAGATACAGGGAGGGTTGTTCTCCATAGACATTCCTGGTGAGAAGGTCAAAAGGGAGCAATCATTCTCCTCTTGGGCACTGGTTTCGAAAAAATCCTACCACCTTTAAACCACTTCTATCGGATAGAAAAAATCAGTTATGTGCAAATATGAAAAAATTTCTGTAATGGAACTTGTTTAGGGGTCAAAAAATTTTTATTGGGTGCAAAAATTTTACTTGATGTAAATATAATCAGTTCATTTTGTGTAAATTATTATTAAAATGTATTAAAAAAATTATCATAAAAATGTTTCACGTCATTTCTACATCAGCCGGTGCATCTCCTCTTTCCAACAATTTTTGCATATATTCCGCACCAGGTACCACGGTTGTTAGTTGACTAATAACTTTGTAGTGCTTTTTAGAAACTTGACTACCACGTCTAGTCAAAAGCTCTTTGCCAAGCTTTAAGAGCATGAACATCACCACGAGAACCAAAATTAGGACAAAAACGATTATAAAATAAAGCAATGACCAGGCTAGTTCTATGAAAGCGACAACATATGTAGCCATATTGCAATAGGTATTCTCGTTCAAATGTTTAGAGTCGAAATTGACTTTTTTGAGAGTAGGAATTATTATATGGAAACCTAAAAATAACCACACAAAAAAGATTATATATCTTATTGGGCTAAACAGCGAAGAAAGTAAAGAAAGCGTGTGTTGTTTTTTATTTTCAGCGTTCTAAGACCTAAGCCTATGAAACACATGAAATAAGATTGTTATGATTGTATGGAACATCTAAAATAATTTTTTAGCTGATTTTGAGATTTCAAAAACAAACAGACCGCGTTTCTTGGCGATGTTTAATATTTTTAGCATTTTTTCTTACGATTGATTTTTTGAAAAAATTTCTGTAAAAAGATATCACCAAAAAACTTTAAAAATAACTGTAGGAACCCTAACAAAACAAACATACGCATCCCCAGAGGGAATGCGTTAAATTTTTAAAATTTACCTAATACCAACAACACAATATCACCAAGAAACACCAACATTTTATAAATGGTCATGAACCAACCATCTTTGTTGAAACAATAGCCGTAATAACAAGATAAAAAGGATCGAAACAAAATAAATCCATTAAAATATATCAACCATAGTGGTATATTGGATTGGATTGGGCAATTATCTTGATTCATCCAACCCAAAATAAGCCCCAATGGAATTAGTGCAACTAAAAAAGTTTTTTAAACCAAACTATTGTAATTACCGGCAGAAATAACGATAGGAATTAGAGAACATCCGATACATAAGATCACATAGTCGCACATGTTGAATCTAAAAAATAAATGTAATCTAGTACAATTTTAAAGGGGAAGTGCAGATCGAGGCCAGATCTCGAAAAAATTTTTTTCTCAAAATTGGCTGATTTTTGGTACTCGGGGGTTTTCGGGCACGAGAACATGTTACATGTTTTCACCACTAGGGGGTCATGAAAATTTTTTTGGAACGTGGGACTTGCGCCAATCGATTTCTCGTGCTCGAAAACCCCCGAGTATCAAAAATCAGTCAATTTTGAGAAAAAAATTTTTTTTCGAGATCCGGCCTTGATGAGATCCGGCCCCCTTTAATAAAAATTTTACATATCTCAAAAATATAGATATTTTACAATTAAAATCTTCTTTCTTAAAGGAAAGGAACCAAATTTCTACACGCCTCGGGAGTGTGCGCAATTGATTCCTTGCATAAAATTACCGCAAAGATGTAGTAGAGTTTTTTTGTGGACGACCAGGAGAGAGAATGCATATTAATTTGAAATTACTCAAAATCCCTTATTTATAGTTTTTGAGGAGTGCGATGAGATGAGGGTAGCCGAAAAAGCCGCTCCTTCTCTGGCGGATTTTTCGGCTAGGCTGCAAATAAGCAACACACATTCCTGGCGAGAAGGTCAAAAGGGAGCACATGGCGGCATATCGGTATCGAGAAAATGGAACTTTTCGAAAACAGCTTAAAATCGTTGCAAATGCTGATATTTGATAGTTTTATGTACTATTTATTGTCAAAAATAACGTTTTCCGGTGTTTCCGACCCAAAGCCTTCGAAATAGCCTGGATTTTTACCAAAATAGCGCTATAAAATGGTGTCCAAAAGTAAAAAACTTAGAACTTTTTCAATTCAAATCCGTTTTTGATAACTCTTTTTGCTATTCGTAGCCCAGTATTAGTTCTAACGCTGTATTAAGCCGTTTTTTCTGAAACCTCATTTTCGCTCAGATTTTTCACTTTGAAAATTTTCCCATTTTTAAGCTATATTTAGCCTGTATCCCGATTTTCGAACCATCATAAATTTTTTAGATAAAAGCTTTTCACGTCGAATCTTTTTTATCAACTTGCT
>OZJO01007159.1:0-13532 GCA_900406225.1 Acrobeloides nanus
GCGTTTTTACGCTTCGGGAGTGCGCGCAATCGATTTCTCGCATCAAATTATCCCCAATAGGGTCATTTTTACGAAAAATTTTTCTCTCAAATGGTCGCAAAATGCACCCCTTAATCTTATGGAATACTTTTCCTTACTATTTTCCATTTCTGATGAACTTGTTCATTCGATAATTTTAGAGCTGTGCTAGATTTATTATATTTTTGGTGCAAATAAAAAAAATATATGCTTGAAAAAATTATTAAAATAGCAAAAGTGAATTTGGTGATGGTATAAACATTAAATACTGTTATGGAAAACAAGCACACAGGTGCCCAGCAGTCTAAAAAATTACAGAAAATTTTAAAAAATAAAATTTTACAGAAAAAATAAATGGCATCGTTCTCGTCTCCAAACCCGCATACAGTTGGAGGCGAGATAATGGTAAGGGTAAGGAATGACCTAGTGCCCCATTAAATATAGAAGATTTACCAGTTGATGATTCTAAAGGATAGTTCATAAATTGAAATGTCATATTTATGGAAGATATAAATATTATACTAATAATTGTAAGCAGGAATAAAATATTTTGTATAAATTTTGAATATTGTATGCGCAAGAATAGAATTAAACACCTTTCAATAGTCATATATAAAACTATAATTTGAATTGATAATAAGGATGGTAATCCAAGTATAAATGTCCAAAATATTAAGTATGCATTGTAAGAATTATCTAAAGTTTATGCAGCAGTGTAAAGAAATGTTTGTAAAAGAAGTAACCCACTTGGGGATCAGTGAAGTAGCAGGGGGTGGCTGTATTAGCTTAGGGAAGGCGGCGCCAGAAGCACATATGCCCATCGAGGGCCGAAACCCGAAAAAATCATAAGGATCTTATGATTTTAAGGAAGTGCCCTCCCATAGTTGGTTTTCTCTCTACGCCACTGCTGAGATGGGAGGATTTTTTGAAAATATTTTATTAATAAAATGTTTTTTCTATATTTTTATTTAAAACACTTTTTTAAGGGGGTAAGAATCAGGGACTAATCTCCGAAAAAAAATTTTGTTTGCCAAAACAGCCTATATAGGGGTAAAATCATGCGAAAAATCGATTACGCGCATTCCCGAAGCGTGAAAATGCTTCCTTGGTCCTGATTCAGGGCAATAGATGTGTGTATTGAAGCGAAAATCGAAAAATTTTGAAATTTCTCCCTCAAAATTATATTTCTGGGGTAATTTCATGCGGGGAATCGATTCCGCGCATTCCTAAACCTTGAAAACGCTTCTCTGACCCTGATTCAGGGAAATTAGACATATTGGATTTTCGCTTCAATACACACTCTTATTTCCCTGATTCAGGATCAAGGAAGCATTTTCAAGGTTTGGGAATGCGCGCAATCGATTTTTCGCATGATCTTATCCCTATATAGGCTGTTTTGGCAAAAAAATTTTTGACCAAGATTAGTCCCTGATTCTTATCCCCCCTTTAAAGGGGGGGGTGCAAATCAGGGCCCTTTCCACAAAAAATTTTTTTCTAAAATGATCATTTTTAGGGGTAATTTTATGCGATAAATTGATTGCGCGCATTGCCGAAAATTAAAAATGCTTCCCTGACCCTGATTCAGGGTCAAAAATTTTTTTTCGAATTTTACTTTGTGCAAAAAAATTTTGATGCAATAAGGTCCCGAACCTGAGACCTTTGTTATAATTCATTTCCACCGCCAATGGTAAAAAAAGTCCGGAAGGGATGGCCAAGTGGTAAAGCTCTCGCTTTTCACTCCGAATAGCGAAGGGTTCGATCCCGGAGTTCTAAATCAGAAATATCATAATTCAAGATTTCATCATACAAACTACAAAAAATCCAAAGGTTTAAATCAGAAAGATGTAGTTTGTATGATGAAATCTTGAATTATGATATTTCTGATTTCGACCTCCGGGATCGAACTCTCGCCCTTCAGAGTGCAAAGCGGAGAGCCACTTAGCCATCCTTTCCGGACTTTTTTTCCATTGGCGGCGGAAATGAATTATATCAATAGTCCGCTGCTTTGCCACTACACCACCGAGGCATGTTTGTGAAAATACGTTTTTTAAAACCAAGTGCTAGTGTAAAAAAGATCGAAAAAATCTATATTTTCCCTGAATCAGGGAAGCATTTTTAATTTCGGCAATGCGCGCAATCGATTTTTCGCATGATTTTACCCCTAAAAATGATCTTTTTAGAAAAAAATTTTTTTGTGGAAAGGGCCCTGATTTGCACCCCCCCCCTTTAAGAAAACAGAGCTTTATGTCACAAAACGTGTCACAACAATTTTTAAGGGCTATTACTTTTTCGTGCGATTTTCTCGTTTTTCTATCGATTTTCATCAAAAGTAACCTTTAAGAAAATTGTAGAAGAAATCAAGCTCTACAACTTTGTTANATTGGATACATAAAGTTTCATTGGATACATAAAAATTTCATTGGATACATAAAGTTTCATTGGATACGTAAAAATTTCATTGGATACATAAAGTTTCATTGGATACCCAAAGGTTCGTTGGATACCCAAAGGTTCGTTGGATACCTATTCTCTACTAGCACCTCGATTTTCATCAAAAGTAACCTTTAAGAAAATTGTAGAAGAAATCAAGCTCTACAACTTTGTTAAAGGAGATTTAAAATGAATCTTACTAGAAAACGATAAAATTCATTATCAAAATAAGTATAAGTATCCTTACAAAATTTTTGTGACACCCAAAGCTCGGTTTTCTCGAAAAGTTTGTTTTAAATTTATTTTTTGTGACCCGAACGTGGGATGGGTGGGTATCAAAATTCAAACTGGTCTAGCTCAGTCTGCGAGCGGCGGGCGACCCTCCCCCTCTCAAGAATTTCGAGGGATGAGGGTTGTACACGATGTTGTGGGGATAGGGATGTTACATTGCCACAAAAACGTGGCATTTGCCACATTTTTGGACTTTTTGCCCCGTTTTTGGACGTTTTTTGACTTTGATCCCCTAAGAAAAGATCAAATTCATTAGGACCGATAATTTCAATAAATTTTGAGCAAAAATTTGATTTTTGAGAAAAAAATTCAATTTTTGAGCAAAAATTCGATTTTTCACAAAAAATTCAATTGTTCAACCAAAATTCGATTTTTCACAAAAAATTCAATTGTTCAACCAAAATTCGATTTTTGAGCCAAAATTCAAATTTTGAGCAAAATTTTCGATTTTTAACCAAAAAAACATGCCACGTTTTGGCATGGTGTTTGCCACTTTTTCTATTTTGACATGTAACATCTCTATGTGGGGGGCAATTGCTCGTGTTATCACCCCGACATCCACCCCAACGCATCTAATGCTTACTTAGGCGCCACATAAAAATCATATATCCTGAATAAAATAGCATAAGCAAATTAAAGCAAGAAATATTCAAGACATAAATTACTAAAATAGGCGACATTCGAAGATGAGCGGGAAATTTTCTAGTTTTGTATAAAAATTTCAATACTTTACTCCAGTTATAAATAGCGAAAAGTTGGCAAGATAATATTATTACCCATAAAGTTAAAGAGAGATATGGAACATAGGGTAAATCCATTATAAAATAAGTAGATAAAATTTAGTGTATTAATTTGAAAAAAATAAAACAAAAACGAGTTTAAAATACGGTAAAGAACTTATTATGCTCGAGTCTAGGAAGTGATAAATCAAGATTATTTATGACAAGAGTTCACATCATACTTCATAAAGAACAAGCAATTAAAAGTTTTTAAGAAACAGTTGATATAAAATGATCATTTAATTCATACAGTTCATTAACTTTTTTACTGATATTTAGATAGAACTTTATTTATAGGGGGATGAAAAAATGGGCACTATTAACGATTAGCGACCGCATTGAACGTGAATTTTTTCGAAAAAAAATTTTTTCTGATTTTCTTGTAAAAACCGACTTTTTAGGGTCCCCCCCCCCAACCAAAACCCACTTTGCGCCGCTGGGGGGACCCTTATGATTTTTCCAAAATTTTTTGGAATTTTTTGAAAAAATCATAGGGGGATGCTTCGGACCACTTCGTATTTTGGGGTCTAGGGTCACAGGGGGCTTTTCATGTATGCATGGAGTCATTTACCCAATATTTACTGCTCATTTATCATGAGTTCAGATGCACAAAAAATGATGACTTCTTCAATCTAATAAAAAATTTTTTTGATTAAATGTATTTGTTAATGTCTTTCTTGATCGTTGGTTAAATAGCTTCCATACTAGCTATAAATTTTTATGCGTCTTTATTCAATAAATTTATATATTTTATTGTTTTTGGTGCCCTTATCGAATGTTACTTTCATGTTAACAGTTTTATTCTGTGTTCTGAAAAAGCATATTAAGAATTCTTGGAGTTTTTAAAAAAATTTTAAATTAGAAAATTTTTAAAATCTTAAATTTTTTCAACTTAATATTAAAATGCTCTCGAATGGAAATGAAATTATTAAAATTGGACTGAAAAAAACGAATTCAGCTTATTATACGGTTGAAGATTTTTATGGAACTAGGGTTATTGTTTATGATAGACATGTTGATGCTAAATATGTAGCGAGAAGATTAGCTGACTATAAAGCTAAATTGGTAAGTAGGCGATTGTGAGCACTCGAACCTAGGCATAGGTGGATTGGGCCATTTTTCAATAAATTAGAGGGATGGGGGGGGGTCAGATCAAAATTGAGGGAAAGGTCAACCAACAGTGGCGTAGACAAATGGGTGGCAGGGGGGGGGGTATGTTTCCATCTAGTGGGCCAATTTTCTATACATAAGGATCCCCCCTTATGTTTTTGGGAAAAATCTGCTTTTTGGGGCTGAATTTTTTTCTTTTTGGGAAAAAGGATGATTTGGGGGTGCTTATGGGGAATGCTTATGTGTAGAAAAATTGATCAAATTTTCACTATTTTTTCATCAAATTCATAATTTTTTCACCAAAATTTCTCCATTTTCTGAGCATTTTTAGCTTAAAATGGAAATTTTCAAAAAATTTTGCTCGTACGGATCTATTTTTTTATTTAAATCTCAGAGCCCCGACCCTAAACTCAATAATCGAAAAAATCCTAAAGGTACCCAAAATTCTTGATAAAAATTTTTTTAAATCCTAAAAATGTTGCCATTTTTTCAACAAAAATTGCAACTTTTTTAACAGAAAGCCCATTTTTTACAAATTTTCGTCAAAATTTTCATTTTTGGGTAAAAATTTGCGACTTTTTTGGTCATTTTCGGCAATTTTTGGCAAATTTTTGCATAGAAAATCGAATTACAGTATTTCTCCATCCCCAATCGACTCAATAGTAAAAAATAACAACCGAAGAAAATTTGGTAGGAACCGGAACCGAAAGAAATTTTTTAGCGGAACCGGGACCGCAAAAAATTTTGGGTAGGATCGGAACCGAACGATTTTTTTCGGTTCGGGTCATCACTGGTGTGGAGTCCATTGATAGATCCCTAATTATTATGTTCATCCCCCGTTCCATGGGTCTAGAAACACAACTCTTGTGGAAAAATTAACTTTTAGGAAGATGACGATCTTTTTGGCGTTGTAAACCTTAAAGTTCTGGTTAACCGTTACAACGAATTTAAAATTTGTCTTCCAAGAGTCGAAGTTTGATTTTTTTAAACAAATTTCAAATATAAAACAATTTTACAGCCTTATTATGCAGTTAAATGCAACAATGATCTAGCAATTTTGAGAACTTTAGCGAAACTAGGTTGTGGATTTGATTGTGCTAGCAAGGCCGAAATTGATTTGGTACGAAAATATGATTTTTTTAAATTTTAGAATCTAGGTTTTAACTAATAAATTAGTACCTCCAGAGAAGATGATTTATGCAAACACTATAAAAACTCCAAGTTATATAAGACATGCGTCGAAAATGGGTGTTAATCTAATGACTTTTGACAATGAAGAAGAGCTATATAAAATTAAGGATCTTCATGCAAAACCTGAGTAATTTTTTGCATATTTTTAAGGCAGAGGACAGGCTAGCACTTCTCCACGTCATATCATCATCAGGGTTGGGAAATAGAATTATCCGGGGAAATTGGATAAATCTAGATTTCCTCGGATTTATCCGGGAAATTCTGAGGAAATTGGTTCCAAGCGGGATTCGAACCAGCGACCTTGTGACCACGAAGCCACTGCTTTGTCACTGCACCACCGAGGCCTTAAATGGATAAACGTCTTTTCAAACCAAGTAATTCTGGGGAAAAAGATTTCCTCAGAATTTCCCTGGGGAAATCCGGATAAATCGGGGAAATCCCAACCCTGATCATCATGTTATGTCAAAATCTTAAAAAACTAGTACCCTCTTTAAAATTATTTTTTAAATTACTGGCTCTGAAAAATTACCTGAAAAGGTTAAAAACATAATGATACCATTCATACATGGGCAAGCAGGGGGCGAGTCTGGGCCCCAAAAAACGAATTGGTTCCAAAGGCTACTGTTGACCAAAAAAAACGTCGACAGGCGAAAAAGTCAAAATACGAATTCGTTCTCGATTTATGAATTCGTATAAGAATTTTCACAACGAATTCAGCCTGGGCGGCTTCCCAAATACGAATTCATCCATTAATTTTTCCCCGATACGAATTAGAAAGGGGGTACAGTACCCCCTCCCCCTTGCCCATGTATGATACCATTGTTAAGGTCAAAATTTTAACCCTTTACAATTTTAGACTAGTACTTCGAATTTATGCTGTTGATCTACACGCTCAGTGTTCTTTTGGTAAAAAGTTTGGTTGTGATCCTAATAAAGAAGGACCTAAATTGTTAGAAAAAGCCTTTGAAATGCAATTGCCAGTTGTCGGAATTTCGTAAATTTAGTCAATTTTCACAAAAAAATGAACCCAAATTTTAGTTTTCATGTTGGCAGTGGTTTAAATGATACTGAAGCCACTTGTAACGCTATCAAAGACGCTAAAAATTTATTTGAAATAGGGGCAAAAATTGGACATAAAATGACACTATTGGATATAGGGGGTGGTTTTCCTGGAAGTGATGAAATGGGGAAATTACCTTTTAAAAAGGTAAGAATTTGTAATACTGCTTGCCTAAACATAAGCCTGCAAAATGTGCGGGCGAAACTCATTTTGGCCTGCGGATTACGGGCGACCCCTCCCCCCCCCCGAAATTCGGAAGGGGGGGGGGTTGCACATTTGTACTCGGTAACGGTAAACTTTTGAAAGTACACTTTTGGTGAAAGACGGTAAAAATGAATTAAGGTTCAGTATGGTTTTGGTGAACTACGTTTCTACCATATTTTTATTAAATACGTACAATTTTAATTCTTTTTTCATCGCTCGAGACATTACCATCACTTTTCATACTTTTTTACACAAATTCACTTTTACCGTACTGTCACCTTGGTAAACTAGTAGAAACCTGGAGTACGGTACGGTAGTGCGTTTCTGGTAGCCCTGGCCTGTCTATGCATTACCTTTTTATTAAAATATCTTTTTAGATAGCATCGGTCATTAGACCACAACTTGATGAGCACTTCCCAGAATCGATGGAAGTAAAAATCATAGCTGAACCTGGTCGATTTTTTTCTGCTTCACCCGTTTCAGTTATAATAAATATCATTGCAGCAACAAAAGTCAAAGCTTCAAGAATTTATGAAAATGGTATATATGATGTGTATCGAAACGAAAACTTACTTTAAAATCAATTTTTAGCTGAAAATCCAGACGAAGAAGCTTACATGTACTATACAAACGATGGATTATTTGGGTCGTTTACATGTAGAGTTTTTGACAACTATTTTCCTATCGGAGAACCACTTTTTGTAAAAATTATTTTTAAAAAGTATATTTAAAAAATTTGAAGGAGCCAATTGATGGAGAACCTCAACAAGAATATCCCTGTATCATTTATGGGCCTACTTGTGATGGAGCAGACAAAATTGAAGCATGATTTTTTTAACAAAAATTAAACGGGATTAAATTTTTCAGATAAAAGATAAATTGAGAAAAATGAATGTCGGGGAATGGTTTTACTATCCGGATATGGGTGCTTATACAAAAACAAGTTCAACTAATTTTAATGGTTTTGCACAGCCGAAATATTTTTATTTTGCTGATAGAGCTACATGGTAATTAATTTCAACTTATTTTCTTAAAATTATTATTTTAGGAACAAAATTTGCCGAAAAAATCGTTGATTTGATCAAGATTGAACAATTTTAGTGATAGAAAGAAGTTATAAAGCTTTGTTTTTTAAAATTATTTATTTATTATTATAGGGTGAACCCCAATAAATAAATGGAATAAATTTGAATTTTTATAACAAACAATATATAACAATAACAAAATAACAAAAATTATTCAAAATATCCTCCTTTAACTTCTATTAGAAAATATTTTCGCGCTTTTTTGAATTATTTTTTGCTCTTTTATGAACATCCATTTATTTGTTATAAAAAAATGGCTGAATTTCGACCAACAATAGTGAAACTGTATGAAAAAGGGAAATCAATTCTGGAGTAGCCAACTCGTACGCCTGAAATGAACGCGTTGGATTATTCGAGTTGGAGTATTCTGGAAGCAGCAGCATTTCGAAGCCACACAAGACAGTTGAATCGTTGAAGCGAGCTCTGGTGAAGACCTGGAAATAAGAAATCACAGTGGGGCGAATGAATAACATCGTCGATGATTTCTCGAAGCGATTAAATAAATGTATCGAAGCTAATAGAGGATATTTTGAAGGCACTGCGACAGGTGAGGAGGGGCATTTGAAGATGCGACACTTGAGGACGGTCCTTTGAGGACGGACATTTGAGGACGGCCATTTTAAAAATAAACAATATTATTTCAAAAAGCGAATTTCTCTGAATTTTTCAGTCGCATAGGAAGAGTTGCCGTTTCTAACCGCATAAAGCAGCAACATGTTTATTTAAAAAAATTCAAATGTCCGTCCTTAAAATACTGTCCTCAAGTGTCGCGTTCTCAAATGCCCGTCCTCACCTGTCGCAGCGCCATTTTGAATAGTTTTTGTTGTTTTGTTATTGCTGTATATTGGTTGTTATAAAAATTGAAGGTGATCACGAACTTTTAACGCATCCTGTATTTAAAAAGGCAATTCTTCGCCAAAACGATTTATCAGTTTGCCAGATTCATTTTTGGTGAATTTTGCAATAGTTTTGAGCATATCTTCAACGCATTCTTCCACTGTGATAAGTGCATCAAATCGACAAAGCTGAGTTTTTACTGAACCAGGGTGCATAGCAACAAAAATTATACCAGTATCTGCCATAAATTTACTCATCAGTTGGGTGTAAAAATGTAGGGCTGCCTGAAACAAATTTGAGAATATTTTGAAAATTTTTGTAAAAATTCTTTTCTAGGTAATTTTATGCCAGAAATCGATTCCGCGCATTCTCGAATTGTGAAAGCGCTTCCTTGGCCCTGCTTCAGGGAAGGAATCAGTGTATTGAAGTAAAAATCAAACATTTTCGGATTTTTATAAAACCGTCGATTTGTAGTTTTTTCTAGGGAGGAAGCATTTACAGTCCCTGGGAAGAAGCATTTAAAGTCCCTGGTTTGAGAGTGCACACAATCGATTCGCCGCCTAAGAAAACCTAGAATCGACGGTTTTCTCATAAAAATCCGAAAATGTTTGATTTTCGCTTCAATACAGTCACTCCATTCTCTGAATCAGGGTCAAGGAAGCGTTTTCATACTTCGAGAATGTGCGGAATCGATTTCTCGCATAAAATTACCCTTAGGAATGTATTTTTTACAAAAAATTTTTTCGGAGAACGGGCTTCGATTGTTAACCCCCTTTAAGATTTTTTCCAACATATAAATTTACCTTTGACATCCCATAAACAATATTGACTCTAACCATATAGCCAATACTTATAGAGCCTCCATATGAACCTATATTAATAATCATAGCTCGTTGTCCCTCTTTATCAGCTTTTTCAATTAAGGGTAGAAATTTCTTTGTGACCATTGCTGGAGCTGTGGCATTTACATTGAAAACTTTTTGAAACGCGTCACGTTCAGCATTGTCATAGGCTGTTCCTTCCTGAATTTGCTTCATTAATATATTGGGGAGAAGAAAATGAAGGATGAATTTTCCTTTGTATAGTACCAATAATAGAGGCCCGAAGTCACAATCATACCAACTGAATAAGGACGAAATTTGGCCCCTTATGGTCTCAACATCGGCTTAGTGAAGTACGTTGGAGGGGGGGGGGGGGGGGGAGTCAGCAGGATCCGTGGATCCTGATGCCTCCATAGCGCCGACAGGCGTATGGTCTCCAGGTTTTTATATACTAAAACATACCCTTCCTCCTATTCCAGCATTATTTATTAACAAATTTAATGGTTCATTGCCTAATAACTTCACAGTTTCATCATAAGCATCATCTATACTTTTATCATTTTCAACGTCCATTTTAATAACAATCACTTTTTGGTGAAAATGCTAAAAAAATTAAGATAAATATTTCCTTAACGTTGAAGCAGTGCCATAGCCAGGATTTTTCGAAGGACTACTAAAAAAGTATGGGTGTATAAAATATGTGACTATAAAAATCTATGACCCAATGATTTTTATATAAAGTTATAGATTTTCATTATCACAGAATTTTATCTAAGAACGGCCCAGAATATCAAAATGTAATTACATATTTCAATTTCAGGTTTAGTTTTTCCCTAAAGTTTGATGTCACTTCCGATAACCCATTGGCTATGGTTATGCCTGCAAACCTCAGCCTGTTCAGGATCATAACATGCTGCAAAAATATTCTTAACTTCATCACGTTTTGCAAATGCTTGAACTAACCCATGTCCGATCCCTCTATCTGCACCAGTAACTAAGATATTGGCCCCAAATCCTGATGACATTTTCGATTTTAGAAACAAAATAGAAAATTATAATCAAAAGTGGTCAACAAAGAATCAAAAGTTTAATGAAAATTTGGGTAGCTAGCACATTACCTTGATTATTTGTACATTTCTTTGATAAGCTACTATAGAATTTGTTGTTTGATAAAAATTNCCTTGATTATTTGTACATTTCTTTGATAAGCTACTATAGAATTTGTTGTTTGATAAAAATTCAATAAAGTCGTAAAAGAATTTATAGAATAAAAACGGATGTAAGGAATATTGGATCTTGTCAAATGTTAGATAGGCGGTATCCCACTTTATCCAATGGACACTTCATCTAATGATGACACTTCGTCCACTGGATAATTCATCCTTCAAGAGCACTTCATCCGATCAGGACACTTCATCCAATGAACACTTCGTCCAATGTGACACATTTATACAATGAGGACACTCCATCCAAAAGACAAAGTGTCTAAAGCCTGTTTTTTTCGCAAATACCGAGTTGCGGATTTTTTAAACTCCATTCTGAAGGCGTAGGTTCAAATTCAGACATATCGTTTTAGCTAATTTTTAGATAAATGTGTAAAAAATTATGCTGAACAAGATGGCATCAAAATTTGTTTCAGAAAAATTCATTTAGGGGATCAACAATTTAAATGAAGATTGTGTTTTTTGAAAAACTTTCCAAAAGTTTTGGGCAAAACAATCAGACGAAAGGGAAAATTATTTTCATCTTTCTATTTCAGAGAAGATGGTGATTTCACTTTCCTCTACTGGGAATACATCATGTTTTTAAGCCATAGTTGAATAAAAAAACATAATAAATGTTCATAGTTCTATTTACTTGCGAAATGTTTGTTTTGCTGTTTTGTTGTTTACCTCGTCTGGCTCAATATATAAATAGTTGTCTGAGTCGGCCAGCGAAGGCATTTTATTCACTTGGCATTATTTAGTTGACATAGTCTAGAGATTTATTTGGAAATTTTCATCTTTTTGAAATTTTTATGGCTCTTTGATTTGTTTTAAAAATTCAAATTTAAAACATTTTTTATAATTTTACAACCGATTTTTAGAAGCCAAAATTTTCTAAAATGTCCTATCAACAAAGCATTTATCAAGAACGAACGGTCACTAGTGTACCGTTGTCTGGAAATGTTGCAGGTGGCCCACCAGTGGCAGCAACTGGTGAAGTTTGGTCTAATCAGGCAAATGCTGGTGATATCGCCATTGAGCGATGTGATTATTGTCCTCCAGAAGAAACCGAAGAAAAGGGGGTGTTGGAAAACATCAAAGAAAAGGCTATTGATATTAAGGACAAGATCACTGGAAATACACCGGAAAAGAAAGCTGAGAAATATGCGAAAAAGTGTGAAAAATGCTTGAAGGTACGTATGTAAAAAATTTACTTGTACTATTTTAAACTTATGTTTCAACATTTTTCCTTCCGTCTATCTTACAAACAGTGCCTTAGATAGGGGACATCGGGTGGCACGTGCTCCTCCCCCAAAATCCGAAAAATAAAAAAAATTCAAATGATTCCACCTTTCGAATTGTACACAAAGAATGCCATTTTTCATCAAAAATCGTCAAATTTTCTCTATTTTTGCTCCAAAATGTGATTTTTTAAAACTTTATTCATGTAGAGTTATGCCCCCACCCCTAAGCCTGAAAAAAGTATTGCCCCTAAACCTAACAAAAGAATCGTGTCCCCTCCAAACCCGAATCCTAGCTACAGCCCTGCTTCTAAATATCCATTATGAGATAGTAACTTGTACTTAGCGAGGGGGATCAAGGGTTCAATTGACCCATCCCCAAATCCAAAAACTGAACAATTTTTCTAATGGTCCCTTTATGTTTAAAAAAGGTCGCCAAGGCGAAAAAATTTTGGTCGTGGCCACCCCCTCCCCTCACCAGAGATTAAATGCTAAAAGCAATAGTCTGGCCAATAATTAAATAAATTTCTCAACAACCCGTTTGTTTTCGTAAACAACTACAATTTTAGAAAGAGCAAAAACACGAGAAGGAAGCAGAGAAGTACGCCGAGAAGGCAGCAGAAAAATCGCAAAAATACGCAGACAAGGCAGCAAAAGAGTTGGACAAGAAAACGGAGATGGAAGAGAAAGCAGCTTGTTATCATGCTAAAGCAGTAGAGAATTCTGAGAGAGCTCGAGAGTGTCGGGACTCGAAAATTGACGCGCAAGGTGATCTAAAATTCAAAATGATACGCGGTGGGGCTAGTATACACTCGGTCGAAATTTTGAGCAAATAAGGTCTTATAAACAATTTTCTAAATCACAAATGTTTATAGTCAAATGGGTAGTGTAGTCTTTCAATCGAGCGGCTCAGATTCAAATCCCGAACTGCCACAAAAAATTTTTTATTTTTAATTTTGGCTTGATCTTTTTTAAATTTTTGGCTCAGTTGTTATATTTTTCTATAAGATTTTAGGGAGTAACTAACAATCTTTAAAATATCGGACTAAAATTTTTTGATGCCAATCAAATTTAAGGCACCAATTTTTTCTAATTAAAGCTGGCCGCAAGTTGTCGTCGTACTTTGGTGTCGTACCGCTGTACCTTTCTATCGTACCGTGGTACGACAACTTGTCTCTCGAGTCGTACTTTTTAATGCATTTTGAATGAATGAGTACGATAACTTGCGGCCTCATGCGGTGGTACGACAACTTGTGTCCA
>OZJO01007163.1:0-14761 GCA_900406225.1 Acrobeloides nanus
ACTGATTGAGACGCGTGGTGCTTTTTTACTGTACAAAGTTACTAATTTGGGTACTCCTTCACACATGAAATAGTCGGGGGAGG
Source organism: Acrobeloides nanus (assembly GCA_900406225.1). Taxonomy (NCBI): domain Eukaryota; kingdom Metazoa; phylum Nematoda; class Chromadorea; order Rhabditida; family Cephalobidae; genus Acrobeloides; species Acrobeloides nanus. Next base: position 84 of record OZJO01007163.1, read on the forward strand.
GAATATCTCGAATTTTCACCAAAAATACAAAATTTTCAATTTTCTAGATGTAATTTTTATATCTATAATATCTTTTAGAAATTTTCTGACGGAAAAATACGGGCATGATTTCCGACGATTAGCATCGTTTAGTGCGGACCCTAATGCGCACCCGAAAAGCTGCTGGCTAAAGCCAACTAGCTACAAGCTAAATAAATTTACTTGACGTCCGTCCATATTTTCTTATATGCTTGAGAAATAAATATAAGATACTAAAAACTGCCTATCCACATTTAAACACTTTTTTAATTTTCCAAAAAAAATTAACAAAGCTACACAAACTTCTTTCCAGGAGTTAGCGAAAACTAGTAAGCGATAATGGTTTATCCATTTTTGAATTTCATTTTTATTTCCACGAAGTGCCTGAAAATTTACAACATTACATTTCTTTATTCAGGAAATTGGCGGTAGTTTCAAAAATAATAAAATTCTTGGTTTTTCATAAGGCTCCAGGTCATTTCACAGCGAAATAAAAAATCGTTTCAGCCATAAAAAGTTTGTTTGATTTGGAGGAATTGTTCGTTTGGAATAATTATCCTAGTGCCATTTTATGCGGAAAATCAATTGCACGCATTTCCGGCGCTTGAAACGCTTCCCCGATCCTGAAAAAAAGAAGAAAAATTGGTGTATTATAGCAAAATTGGTCTTACAAAACTTATAGCTCTCATTTTTGGAGCTCGGATTAACACGCCGAGACGTGGAAATCCAGGGAGTTTGGGCAATAGTTTTCAGACCCGACAAGGACTCGAACCCGGACCTTCTGGCTTCCTTCCAAAAGCACTACCATTGTGCTACCGAGACCTCCAACTGATGCTCGTTTTCTGGTGGATACTTGGCAAATTTCGATCAATACACACACCCCGATTACCTGAATCAGTATCAGAGAAGCGTTTTCAAGCTCCGGGAATGCGCTCAATCGATTTCCCGCATAAAATTAGCCTTAATAGGGTCAATTTTGAAAAAAATTTCCGAATCGAGAAAACATGAAAAAATCGCCCAATTTTTGGTTTTTTTTCTATACACCCTGTAATTTCTTTTAGAATGTCTTTAATGGATGCAGATCAAAGCGCAGGGCCGTCATTACAATCACAGCAAATTGAAAATGAAACGGATGTTTCTTTAAAGATGGCTAAACTTGGTTAGTATATCGTGCTCTAAGTTGAATCATCTTGTTTAATTTTTAGAGCAACAACTTTTCATTATCACAAAGCAGTTAGAAGAATCGCAGGCGGCACTTAATGAATCCACGAAGCAAAATGCATTGCTTGTGTCAAACGTTCGCACTTTAGGTATTTTGTGTATTTCCTTGTTAACTTTTTACAATTTTGTTTAGAAAACGAACAAGCTAAGAAATTGAATCTATTCCATGAATGCGAAAAGCAGCGTGATCAACTAGTTGTCCAGCGTGTAAGTTTTCTTCTATGAAAGGGGACGGCCTCTCCCTCCAACTCGATATAACGGTACCCTGAGGAGGTGTCGTTATATCGAGGTTCGACTGTACATGCAACTTTTTAGAAAGAATTTCAAAACGAAAACGCCATTTTGAATAACCAAAAGAATGCATTGGAGACCCAAGTTGCTAAGCTTATTAATGAAAAGCGCCATGTCAGCGATAATTTCATAATATTACAAAATGAGCTTTCTGAAACTAAGTCGCAATTGTGTAAGCTTCAGCTGGAAAGTGATTCATTTAAGAGTGATAAGAATTTAATTGAGGTACTTTACTTTTTGGATTCATATAAAACATCATTAACCTCATTTAGTATGAAAAAGAACGTTGGAAACAAGAGAAAGAAATCCTCACTCAAAGCAAGCAATGGTTTATGAAGGAAATTACCGATCGTGATACTAAGTTAAACCAGTTGAGAATCGATATGGTGAGCCGCCAAACGTTTTTATTTAGAAAAATTTTTAGAGATCTTTAATTTTTTTATAGGGCTATTTCTTATTTCAGGGGAAAGCACACATGCCATGAAGAGGGGTACACAGCCCACTTCCTCCTCCTCCAGTTCCATAGCCAGGATTTTTCCCAGGAGGGTTAATTTTTGCGACCCAAAAACATAATGAGCGACTTTTTTATTTTGTTTTTTTGAAAATTTTCAAAAATTTGGGCAAAAATATAAGGGGGACCAAGGCAATTTTTTGAGCTTTAAAAGATTATTTAAACTAATGGTTTTTTAGAGTGATATAGAAATGAAATTTATACGCGAAAAATCCAAGCTAAACGATGAAAATTATGAGTTAAAAAAGAAGATTGAAGAACTTCAAAAGAACTTGGAATCAAAAGAGCAAGATCTAGTTAAGGCAAAAGACCGCACGCAAGAGTTAATTCAAGAACGAACGACTACTCTAAATGCTATGGACTCTGAAATTCGCGCTCAGACTCGTTTGGCTCAAGTCTACAAGGAAAGTTTGGAATCTATGAACAAGGAACTTGATGAATTAAAAACAAGCGAGGAGCATGCGCAGATGTTGTTAAAAGAAAGTGAAGACGCGCTAGTGGCAATGAAACAAGATTTTGAAGATGCTCGAAATGATTTAAACGCTCAGTTGCAAGGAAAAGACTCTGAGATTAAACAATTGACTGAAGAATTAGCAAAAGCGAACGAACTGCTCAAAATTGGTGTTCGAATGCAAAGTTCTGAGGAAGATATTGCAGCTCTTTCTCCGGCGGCTGCTGCAGCGGCTTCTTTGATTAAAAGTGGCATCTCATTGACAGCTATTTACACAGAACATTGTCGTGTTATTAGCGAACTTCAAAAGAAAGAAGAAGAAAATCGTCGGATCGAAAAATATGTTCAAGAATTAGTCGAAGTGAGGGAATCTACAGGGTGTTCGTAAAAACAGCCATTTGGTCATTTTTTCTCCAAAATGACTCATGAGTATTTTTGTGCGAGAAAGCGCATCGGAAAGCCTTGAAAACGCCTCCCAGATCATAAAATATCTATTTTCAATTAGGAATTCCTACGGCTTGCATGAACAAATGCCTTCGAAAATCGTATACTTCATGACATGGGAGGCGTTTTCAAGGGTTTTTGATGCGCGAAATCGATTTCTCGTATAAAAATACCCCTAATGAGTTATTTTGGAGAAAAAAGTTTTTGAAAAATTTTCCCCCAAAAAATGAACAAATGGCGGTTTTTTAACACTCTACATTTTTCATTTAAAAATTTTGTTTTAGGATCTTGATGCAAAAGCTCCATTCCTTCGGGAACAACGTGAAGCCTACGAGAGGGCAATTTCCGAGATCGAACGTTTACGTGCTCAAATTGATTTACTTTCACTTGAACGACAAAAACTAGTGAATTCAAGAGACGCTGCCGAGCGTGAATTAGCATTTACGAAGGCAGAACTAGTCAAATACCAACGTGATCATCATAATATGGCAGTTCAAGTAATTATAGCATATGAATTTTGCGAGAAAAATGAAAGTTAGATAAAAAATTAAGATTTTACTTTTTTGAATATTCTATCAAATTTTATCCAACTTAAAGGATAGGTCACAAAGTTATGCTTAAAATTGTACATTTAAGGTACGCCGTTTGTTATATGTTATTGAAAAAGGAAAAGATGCATCAATTGAATCTGAAGACGAGACTACGGAGCAGCGTCTCTTCACCGATATTTCTGAGCTACAAGAACGAAATATGGAATTGCGTATGAAGCTTGATGAATTAGAAGATAAACAAGAAGAAATCGTTCGAAATGTTTCTAATAGCGAGTAAGGTTTTATTTTTTAAAGGAAATTCGGTATAGCGAAGTTTTTTATGAAAGAAATTTTTTCGGAAAAATAGCCCTGTTATATTTGCGGTAGCTAATGCTTAGTAGTACCGAATTTTTCAATTTTTAACGAATTTTTCTTAGTAGTACCTGAAATTTTTTTAGAATTGATCGCCTAACCAAATTGTTGGATGAAGCTAATAATGAGTTAAATCGCATCAGAGAACATCAATCGAAACAATCGCTTCTAATTAAAGAGCTTGAAAATCAGAGTGACAACTATAAGCGAGCATATGAAGAGCTTGAATCGACTACTAGCAACTCCCAACAGGACCGAAATGCACGTCGTTCAATTGATAAAATGGAATCTGAATATGTTCATTGGAAGACGCAAGCTGAACGCCTGGAAGAGAAGCTGAATACACTCAGCGATGATCGTCGTAATATGGAAAGGTATCCACAATTTTAAAGGGAGGTAAACTTTTCAGCAGTAATTCCGAAATTTTTTTGGAATTTTTGCAAAAATGACTTAATTTTATGCGAAAAATCGATTACACGCATTCCCGAAGCTTGGAAATGCTTTCTTGACCATGATTCAAGGAAAATATTGGCTTTTAACAATAAGACAACACTTAGAAAAGTGTTTAAAAAATTTTCTAATATTTTTCCTCAATCATGGTCAGGAAAGCATTTTCATGCTTCGAGAATGCGCGCAATCTATTTCTCGCATAAAATTACCCATAGAAAAGTCATTTTTGCAAAAATTCTAAAAATTTTTTTTGAAGATTCTGAAGTTTTTTTGGAGATGCTGCTTCAAAGTTTATCCCCTCACTAAGTAATTTAATCTTGATTAATTTAGGTTATATATTGAAAGAATCGATCAGCAAATGGAACAGATTGCACAGCTTCGAACGACAAATGGCAAATTGGAAAGCGACTTGGAGTATCAGAAAAAGAATCAGCAATTGATTTTGAAACAAGTTGAGGAATTAGATACTTCTGTAAAGAAGAAAGATGAGACATTGATGAAGAGTGAAGTTCGTTTTAATACGCTTCAGAATCGATTTGACGAGCTTTCACGCCAAATTCTTGAGAAACAGCATGAACTATCTTCATATAAGTGAGTGTGTTGGAAAATTTTTTTATGCACACATTTTTCAGAATTTCGAACCGCTCATTGGAAGAACAATTGGCCATTGCGAGTAGCAACGTTCAACGCCTTACAACAGAAGTCGAAGTTCTGCGTCAGACGAAGTATAACACTGAACGTATGGCTCTAACGTTGGAATCCGTGCAGGCGACACTTCAACGTGTTGATGCTGNGAAGTTCTGCGTCAGACGAAGTATAACACTGAACGTATGGCTCTAACGTTGGAATCCGTGCAGGCGACACTTCAACGTGTTGATGCTGAGAAAACACAAGGCCTCCAAAGTCAACTTGAATCTATTACGCTGGAACGAGACAACCTGAAGAATTTGTGCGAGAATTTGAAAGAGCAAAGCGAACATTTTACGAATGAACTCAGAGTAAATTAACTTAAAAGTCTATTTCACGGTGAAGTTCCAAAAAGCACTATCGCCTAGTGGATAGCATCACAGACTTCGAGTTTAACGACACAGGTTCAATCTCGATTGGAGATCTTTTGCATCATCCAAAATTGATGAAAATTTTTGCCCAGGGGGTAATTTTATGCGAAAAACACGATGTTGATATTATTTTCATGAAACATGAAACGTTTTGTAAAAATTTGATGTTTTTCAAGAAATTGATTTTTCTATTTTTTACAAAAATTTTCAGGAAAAAATAATATCACCGTCGTGTTTTCGCATAAAATTACCCCTAGGCAAATATTTTAATCAATTTTGAACGATGCAAAAAAAAATTTGAACCGAGCTGGATTGAACCCCGGGTCTTCAAACTCGAAGTCTATGATGTGCTATCCGCTAGGCTATGCGTTTTTGGAATCTCTCCGTGTAACAGACTTTACATTGATTTTGAGTATATTTGGAATTTGTATAGATCAAAGTGAATAAATTGGAATCGGAGCGCGACCAGGCGCAAATCGACGTCGAATCGTTGCAACGGAAATTGAATGAAACGGAAGCGCTATTTGGCGATCTTCGTGATCGCCACGAACAACTAACACGACAATTGGCTGAAGTTCATTCATCTGATAGCAACATCGAGTCTTGTAAGAAGGAAATTCAACAACTTCGAAACAAGAATAGCTATTTAGAAAAGCAAGTCTCTGAACTAACCGAGGTAATTTTATATAAATTTGATATATAAAAAAGAAAGCGCTGTATAAAGCGAAAAAACACTTCTCTGATTCAGGAAAGTTGCATTGTATATTGAAGCGAAAAGTTGCAAAATGCAATTTTTGCCTAAAAACGACCTAAAAATGTGCAGGGAAACCGAATTTGACATTCATAAAATTCCTCCTCGGATTCAAGGAAAGCGAAAATTCACAATATTGATCAAATTTTTGTAGAAAACGGACGAGTGGAAGAGCCAGGTGACAAGGAAAGAACGAGAACTCGAAGAGCTAACGAAACTGAGCGGCAATATGGAAAATGTTATTAATAAGCAAAACGAATTTTTGAAACTAGAGCAAGCTCGACTTCAAACATTGTTAGATCACACGAATGCAGATTTACAATCGGCTAGAGATGAAGTCGAATCACTTAGCAAGGAAGTCTCGACATTGGAAGTGCGCCAACTGGAACGTGACCGATTTGACGAAGAGAATAACCGGGAGCATTTGAGAAAAGTTGGAGAACTGGAAAGACAATTGATGGAGACCCAACAGCAATTGGCTGAAAAGGCATCAATCGCGCTTGATTTTGAAAGTCAGTTGGGCAATATTCAGCACCAATTATCTGAGGTAGTTTTTTTTAAACAGTACAGAGTGAGCCAAAAAAAAAACCGTACTTTTGCGTTTTTTTGGCAAAAATTTTTCAAAATTTGATGATCTTTTCCTTAATTCCTTATGGAATTTTTCGAAAATAACATCGCCAATTGATAGAGCATGTTGAAAAAATGCCGTTTGAAATTTAGACCCAACAGCATTCGAATGAATTGTTATCTGAAGTGAACAAATTGAAAGAGACGTTATTGGCCAAAGAAACGAACATCAGTGGTCTCAGCAAAAGACTGATCGATCTTACAGAAGAATTTCGACTCACGAATTCTCAACACCTCAATACGATTAATGCTCTTGAACAAGATAAACTTCGCTTAAATGGCGAAATTGAGCAGCTCAGTGCAGGCGATCGTGAACAAAAGGAGAAAACTCAGCTGTTGTATGATGAAATACAAAAGGTAGTGTCACAGGGCTCTCAGATGTTTGAAATTGTTTATTAGTTTTTCAAGTCATAACTTATTTTTTGCATTTAGTTAACTCAACACATTTCTGTGGTTGGACAACTGCAAGAATTTTCTAAGGGTGAAACATCAGAAGCAACGTCTGGTCAAGGTCATGAGTCTTTCCAAATGATTTTGAGACATCTGCGTTCGGAAAAACAAAAGGTATTTTCAGAACTATTTAAAAAAATTCGTACTAAACTAGAAAGATATCCGACCAAAATGTTAAACTGATTTTTGAAAAATGTTAGGAGAAAATTGGGAGCTACCACATTCAATACTTCATTGAATGTAGTCTCAAATTGAAAAATTTTGTATTTCTCAAAATTTTCTCAAAAATGACCCTATAGGGGGTACTTTTTTGCTGGAAATCGATTGCATACATTTCCAAAGCGCTAAAACGCTTCCCCGACCCTGATTCAGGGCCATAAGTGTCTACAAAATCAGTGTCGGGGGTGATGACCTTGAATCAGGATCAAGGAAGCGTTTTCGCGCTTCGGGAATGCGCGCAATCGATTCCTCGCATAAAAACACCACCTATAATGTCATTTTTGAGGAAATTTTGGGAAATACAAAATTTTTCGATTTTAGAGACCACGTTCAATGGGGTTAAGAGCCGAGAAGTAGCTCCGAAAATTGTGTTGTTTTCGATCGAAACACATTTGGTCTCCCATATACTCTCACTTATTTACAAAATTTCTTTTTTTTAACATTTCATTACAGGAAATGGAACTCCGTATGAACTCCGAATTGGAATTGCAGCGACTCAAAACACAAGCTAGTTTCGACCATGAAAAAATTCGAGCACTTGAGGCAGAATTAGCCACATTGAAGAGCGAAGTAGAGTCAAATATTCGTTCGATTTCAGAAAAGGATCAAATTATTAACGAGTTGTCTCTCTTACGTCAAGTACAAGAAAATAATGTTGTGCTTCAAAAACAATGTGAAGAAATGCGTTCGAAATTAAACTTTACTGAAACTAAGGTATTAGGGTTGTTTCATAAGTATCTGCGGTCCCAAAAAATACATCTAAAATCGGCATTTTTTCACTTTTCGATGAAATTTTTTTAATAGTAGTAAAGAGTGTGCTGAATACACAATCCAATCGGTAGCTTTAAACGAGACTCATGTTTTCGTGCCAATNTTTCGATGAAATTTTTTTAATAGTAGTAAAGAGTGTGCTGAATACACAATCCAATCGGTAGCTTTAAACGAGACTCATGTTTTCGTGCCAATATACAGACTTTTCACAAAATCGTGGTTTTCAAGGATGTAACTTAATCAGAGAAATGTTGATATCTGACTATAGAAGTCGATTCTTAACCAAATTTTCAACCTCATTAGGTTTTCCTAGACGGGGAATTGCTTTTCGAGGCATGAAAAATTTATCCGACCACGAATTAAGCGAATTTACCTATTTTTTAAACGTTTTTATCAATTTTTTCTTAAAAATTCGTTTTCTTTCTCTCGAAAAAACCTTGGAAAGTGCACCCAAGCCTAGAGGCTAGCACCGCCGCTACTTTCTATGAACTAAAATTTTTTTGAACACTTATGAATTTCAGCTGAAAGAAGCATTAGCTCGATGTCTTCAACTGAACTCCGAAAAGGCGAACATTGATACTCGCTTGAAGTCCACCGAATCGGAATTAGATGTCCAGAAAAAAGAAGTAGCATCATTGAGGGGCAAGTTATATATATGTTTTACATATATATTATATGAATTTAGATCGCAATGAAAAAGCTATGGCATTGGTCAGTAAGTACACTGGCGAAAAACAAATGTTGGGTGATTTCGAAAAGCAGAAACAACAACTTGCCCAAGCAACACGCGAGGTTCAATTCTATAAGGAACGTGCTGAAAAGGCCACATTGACAGCTGCGGAATCTGAGTAAGTTGTTTAATTTTTTGAAAATCTACGTGCAATTTACTTGTTAAATATATATTGACAAGGGAATCTCATCGAAAAGCATTTTCAGCTATAAAAACAGTGATAGCTCTCATTCTTGGGAATGTTTGGAGCTTGGATTAACACGCTGAGACGTGGAAATCCAGGGAATTTGAAAGTTGGACAAAAGTTTTCGGATCAAGCTCCTGGCTACCGTCCAAGTGCACTACCATTGTGCTACCGAGACCTCCAACTGATGGCCGTTAATTTCTGGTGAATACTTGTCGATTTATTTTTCACTACTCACATTGTGTTGAACACAATGATCTCAAAACTCCCTCTAAGTGCAATTTGACGGGTGGTCAAGGGGTCCGGGTTCGAGTCCCAGTCGGATTCGAAAACTTTTGCCCAACTTTCAAATTTTCTATAAAAACAGTATTTTATTTTAAAAATTTTCACCTGCGGCGCTTGATTTTGTTTTAACTCAATATTTTAACAAAATTTGTCGAAAATCTACAAATTTTCAGCTTAAAAATGTGATTTTCAAAAAAAATCGCACCAACAGGCGCGAAAAAAAAAACAAAAAAAAGAAGAACCAAAGTGATTTTTGTTTGTTGAAAAACTCGAAAAAATATATTGATCCCTTCAGCGTCGTGGGGAACCTTCCATCCCCAAATCTTGAAAAATGAAAAAATTTCCCCTTGGTCCTCTCCCTTATGTTTTAGCCCAAAAAATTTTTTCGATCAAAATTTGACCAAAATTGGCCATTTTTCAACAAAAATTGCAATTTTCTGAGCATTTTGGCTTAAAAACGAGCATTTTTCAATTAAATTTTTCGCAAGCGGAGCTGTTTTTTGTTTAAAATTTTTTCTCTCAAAACTCCCCTAGGACCGACGCTGGTTCACCTTATGTTTTTGCTTGTGAAGTTCTACATGAATTAGCTATTTTAAATACTATGAAGGAATCTAATTTAAGCATATTTTTTAGAGTGAAAGTTGCAAAAATGAATGAGGAAAAAACAAAACTCGAAGAAGCTCGAAAAGCTGAAGAAGACAAATTTGTGAAAGGTATCTCATTTTTAGTCGGAATTTATAAACATTTGATAGCGTTATGGGTAGCTAAGAGGGCATATCCCACACCCAGGCTTTCGATTTTTCCTGATTTTTCAGGAATTTCTTTTGCTTGGTTTTCTTTAAAAAAATCAATTTTTGGAGGGGTACCCCTCCCTCGATTCCTCCCTCTCGAACGATGCTCCTAACAATATGTTAAACTCACTTTTTAGCACGCGGCTTGGCTCGCCAATTCCGCGAGGAAACGAGAAAATTGCAAGCCGAAAAGGAGCAGTTGCAGAAAGATCTGGAAACTATAAAAGAAGAGCTTAATAAGGCGAATGTTGGAAACGTTAAAGGAGCAGCTGTTACGACCGGTTGGCCCACTGACATTGCTGCAGCTGGCACTTCTTCAGATAACAGTAAGAAAATGGAACAAATTATACGCGACAAGTTACAAGAAGTTACCAAGCTTAAATCCGAAAATTCTGTAAGTTTTTCGTGTATTTAATTAGGCAATAATGCTTCAAATTGATATACAGAGTGAGCCAAAAAATCTTACTTTGCGTTTTTTTTCAAAAAATTTTTCTCTAAACTGATTCATTATAGGTATTTTTATGCGAGAAATCGCGCGCATCGAAAAAACTTGAAAATGCCTCCCAGACCAGGAAATATAAGATTTTCGTATTTTTTTCAGTTATTTTCTGTAGGAATTCCTACTTGAAAATATGAAAGTTGTATGGATATTTTATGATCTGAGAGGCGTTTTTTAAGGTTTTTCGATGGGCATCTATTTCTTGCGTAAAAATACCCATAATGAGTAATTTTGGAGAAAATTTTTTCAAAAAATGGTTTTTTTGGGGCACGTTGTACATTATGTTACTGCTACAGGATATCAATTTCATGTTTTTTTTTTGCATTTTCTTTAACTATCAATTAAATATATTTAGGATTTATCGACGAAGCTAACAAATGCCGATATTCGAATTTCTCAGTTAGAAGCGCAACTTGAGGCGAAAGAAAAGGAAGTGAATGAAGCGGCTGAAATAAAATATCGGATGGATTCAATCACATCGATGCTAAGCAACAGTAAAAAAAATGCCCAAACACTGAAAGCCGAAAATGATCAACTAAAGATACAAATTCATCAATTGGAAGAGCAATTGCAAGCTGCTTCTTCTCGACAAGCTGCTTCTTCTTCTCGATCGTTGAGCGTTACTGCGGAACCACCAGTCGAAGACACTAAGATATTCGACGTATGTGCTTCTTAGTCATACGTGGGCAAGATTTCTTAGTCATTCGTGAACAAGATCCTCCATTTCGCTGCATTCGCGAAAAAAAATTAAGTACCCAATTCGCATTTTTTCGAGCGAAGCGCGAAAAATTTGAAATTTTTGTGTGAAATGGGTAATCAAAAAATGCATAATTCGCCAAAAAATAATAATATTCAAATCACGAAAATCGCCAAAAAAATTCGCATTTTTATATACATCAAAGTTGAAGAAATCAAGAAGTTTTTACTTACTGATAATCGAGCAGACAATAATCAACGGAACTGGATTCAGCGATACTATGTTCACCTGTTTTTCAGGAAAATTGATTTTCCCGGGAACTGATAAGATATTCCCAGAAAATCAGATTTTCCCGTAACATATACACCAAACTCGCGAAAATCGTCAACAAAATTCTCATTTTTATATCACCAAACTCGCGAAAACCACAAAAATCACCAACAAATTCTCATTTTATACACCAAACTAGCGAAAATTCGATTTTTTATAGACCCACTTCGCATTTTTGGTCGCTGATCCCATCCTCCTTGTCCACGTATGTTCTTAATGATGCGTAGGAATCGGAATTTTTTGACATCCAGATTTCGATTTCACATTCGGCCTATTCTGATTTTGACGCATCATTAGTGCTAATTGAGATCTCTTTGTTATACAGGCTGTTTTTTAGGTAGTTGAAAGCAGTTCCGAGGAAGTTGTATCTCATCCAGTGGCGGCTCCTAAAAGCCAAATTTCTTCAATTAGCTCTAGCTCTCAACCAGACAAAGAACTTATACCAGATGCCGCACAATCGGTGATTAGTAGCAGCAGTGGTGCAACAACAACAACTGACAATGCGAACCTAGCTGATACTGCTTCAAGTTCTCGTAAACGTCCATTTGATGAATCAATGTGAGATTTTTGAGAACTACTTCTCAGCTCTTATTCCCCTGAACGTGATTCGCTCAGGGGTATAAGCGAGGCGCGAAAAATTTGAGATTTTTTCGATTTTCGAAAAAATGGAAACGTTATTTTCGCAAAAATAACATCACCAACGTGATTTCCGCATAAAATTACCCTTAATAGGGTGATTTTTGAGAAAATTTCGAAAAATAAAATTTTTCGATTTTCGATCACGTTCAATGGGGGAGATAAGAGCCGACAGTAGCTCCAGATTTTTTATTTGAAAACTATTTTTTTGTTTAGTATTTCCGAGGTATTGGAGAGCGAAGAGCCAACTAAGCGAAGTCGTACCGACATTCCAGAACAGCAAATATTAGTTTCTACTTCGAAAGGTTTTGCTGCCGATTCGGGTACGAATGGTGATGAAGCGGAATTTTTCGATCGAGACATTGCAGAAGACATTAAAAGTTCTGTTATAAATGCTGAGACAAGTGAGTGAAATACCCTAACCCTTATTGGTCATGATTACAGGATAGGCAAAAAAAAATCGAATTTTTGCGATTTTTCGAGCAAATTTTTGCAGAAAAATTTTTTTAAATTTTTTCCCAAAATAACCCAATATGGGCCATCCTTAAATTACGTTTGCAAACAAAGTTGGATTTTGGGCCCCTCCCTACCGTTAGCATTCTTCCTTAGAAAAATCTTCAAATTTTAATGGAGCGTTAGATTTTTAGAGACCTACCCGTAACAACAAACGTAATTTAAGGATGGCCCTATGGAGTTTTTCTATGCGTGAAATCGATTGCGAGTATTGAAAATCATGAAACCGCTTTCCTGACCCTGAAACAGCTAAAAAACCCCTCAAAAATCGAAAATAAACAAAAAATATCCCTTTTGGAAAAAAATCAGCCTAAAAAACCATAAAATATTGCAAAAATTCTCCGGTTTTTTGCGCTGATTTGATTGACCCCAAATCGAAAAATCACAAAAAAATTTTTGGCCCATGTATTAATTTATGATCATTCAAAATTAGCATCAAATATTAAAATGTATGTAAATAGCTATTTTCAGCAGCTGCAGATGAATTGGACATCTTGGGAGAGAATATCGAACCATATGCCGAAATGCGAAACGAAGCCGCTGAAGAAATACTCGAAACTCATCCAGTACAATTTCACGAAGAGGAAGTCGATTTTGTCGAACCGGATCAAGCTGCGTCATATGAAGAGCCCACGGGCACTACTGATATCGAAGAACAAGAAGAGCCTGAGGTCTACGTGATTTCAGACGACGATGAAGAGGCGAACATCGATGCAGGTGAAGAGGAAAACATTGATGCTGGTGAAGATTTAGAAGAAAGTATTGAAGGCGATGAAATCCTTGAAGAATATGAGCTAATGGATGAAGAAGAGGCTGACGATTTGGGAATGGGCGTGGAAGACGCCTCGCATGAATATGACGAAGGAGGTGACATGGAGGTATGTTATATATATTCAAATATAACACTTATTGACGTTGATTATTTCAGGCAGATGCCAACGAACCGAGCGAAACAATCGATATTTCAGATGAAGCGAAGAATGTCAGTGCCACAGGCGATGCCAATTCTACACTCGATGATGACATGATTGATGAAGGACAGCAGCATTAATTATAAATCTGTTTCTGGTTTATTGTAGTATTGATTATTTTTTGTTCTTATTTTTATGTTGACAATTTTAAATAAACCATATTCTAAAAAATATAATAAGGAATCATCATAACTTTTACACTTACAGGGTGTTCAAAAATCGCCATCTGGTAATTTTTTGGCGAAATTTTTTCTCCAAAATGACTCAGGCGTATTTATTTTTATACGAGAAAACAATTTTGCGCATAAAACCCCGGAAATACTAGCATATACAAGGGGGCGCAGAAGTTCTGGCAAAGGATGTACGAAGTCCTGACATGAGATGCAAAAAGTCTTGTCCATGTGTGCAAAAAGTCCTGGCATAGAATGCAATAAGTCCTAACAAGTTCCCAATAAAAAACTGCAACTTCGTGATGAAGATTGTTGTAAATCCATTAAAACTAAAATTTTTCCTATGTCAGGACTTATTGCATTCTATGCCAGAACTTTTTGCACACATGGACAAGACTTTTTGGCTCTAGGACGTTTGCCAACGGACTTTTGCCAACGGACCTTTGCCAACGAAAAAAGCGTTGGCAAAAGTCCGTTGGCAATTGCAATGACAAAACAGAAAATCAAAATAAAAGTTGCCTGAATTTCATTTAAAATCTCGATATTGAAAAAGCGGACTTTTGCCAACGCTTTTTTCGTTGGCAAAAGTCCGTTGGCAAACGTCCTAGAGCCGACTTTTTGCATCCCATGCCAGGACTTCGTACATCCTTTGCCAGAACTTCTGCGCCCCCTTGTACGTTCTACGGGGAAACCATGGCCCGTACGGGT